>JAABOM020068254.1:0-38641 GCA_011800125.2 Solanum clarkiae | reverse complement strand
TTAACATACTTTTCAAGCCCCTTACTAGACCCAAGTCTTCATAGCCATCAAACCAAGCGCTTCCTTGACCAACTAACACCTCCACGCCACTTAAGGGACCCAATATTGCTTGAAGCGTCAAATAATCGAAAGATAAAAAAAATGAAAATTTCCTCTGTTACTGTAGCAACCCGAGAGGGTTGCTAAGGTTTTCTTGGTTTTACTCACTTTTTTTTTCTAAGTATGGGAAACTCTCTCCTTGTACAAGAAAGGCATACATATATAGACAAAAAATCTTCCACTTGAACCAATCAAAAAGATCCAAAACACATGACCCCACTAATAATTTTAAATCTTAAAGACTACACTTTAGAAGAAATTTACGTTTGGTCCCAAATTTGATCAAATTGAACCAATTAAGGACTTACGCGTTCTAACTTACGGGTTCTAACAGTCAACTTCCTCCATCTTTCCTTTCCTAATTCAACTCAGAAAAACAAACCAGAAACTAAGGTTTGTTCTTCTATTTTTGTCAAGCTCGTGGTAGGAAATTCTTTTCAACCTCATCTTGTCCAGTATCGTTGCCCAATGAAAGGTAAAAGCTTGTTTTCCAATACTGACCATTGTGTTCTCATGTAGAGTTTGTTTTAGATGTATTCAATTTTATTATTTGCATCTCTATGTTGTCAGACAATAATCTTCGTGGTATATTAAGATTGTTTATGTTTTAATGAGACTTGATTTCTTCCTAGTATCTACTTTCTATTTATTCTAGATTGATGTATTCTTTTTTCTTATCTTGGATGGGTTTATGTGTGGTCTTAAATGTAACATTCTAGATTTATGACTTGACATGCTAAGTGTATTTTCAATTGTAAATTTTAAATAACTTGTCGAGCCCCTAATCTATTTTCTTTTGTTTTTGCACTTTTGTCCGTTCCGGGACTCCAATCATGCATTTCTTGGAGCCTTAAAGACCCAAATAGGTCTTAGGAGGCTAGTACAGATATATGGGATTCACTGATCAGGTTTTCAAGGTGAAAGGAGGCTTGTAACACTGATATACAACAGTTGTATACAAGGTAACTTGGCTCAAAAAATCCGAAAAAGGATTATAAAAGAAGATGCATAAGCAGAAAATTAATTACAAGTTTCCAGGAAGTTTTTACAAGGTTTTAGGAGTCGGATTCATATTGTATACACTGGTATACAGTGTGTATACGATGCAGTGATACCAGAGAAAATAAGAGCATAAAGGCCCAACCTCAGCATTTAGGTCACAAGCGTAGAGCTAAACCAAAACCGTTTAGTACCATTGACCTAAGACGACTCAAAATGTAAGGCGTGTCGGGCTCATTAGAAAGACTACCTTGAGTCCAAAGTGGCCCTTGACCCAAATAGACGATCATATTTATGTGTTTAAAATTTGAAGGTTGTATACGTTAGTTGACGAACCATTATCCCTTGGGGTTGAGATTTTATTTTAATAAATTAGTCAAAGGTGGATCTTCAAGATGTACTACTTCATCCAAAGAGGTTCGGGAATGCGAAGATGTTCAAGAAGAAAGATTTATTTGAAGGCTTAGTCTAGCTTTGTACCCTGTGTGAGACTAATTATTTTAATCCCTGTTTTTCCTATTATGTATCCACATTCAATTTATTTATACAAGTTGTAATATT
The DNA here is from genome assembly GCA_011800125.2 of Solanum clarkiae. NCBI lineage: Eukaryota > Viridiplantae > Streptophyta > Magnoliopsida > Solanales > Solanaceae > Solanum > Solanum clarkiae. The sequence goes on along the minus strand of JAABOM020068254.1, from coordinate 36,982 downwards.
TTTGGGGCAAGGGAACGTTTCAAATACTGTAATACATTCTTCAAATCATTAGGCCTACCCTTGGCATAACGAGGCACACATGTATATTAGGACGCATTATAATTCATTTATGTGCTAAGTGCTATATAACTTACTTATTTGTGTTGTTTGACTTGTGTATTTAAAAATATATGTTTTGCCTCGAACATGATTGGTCCATTTATTCCGAGCCAAACTCTTAGAAGGTATTAGAGAATTTTATATCCTTTCAAGATACTTTTTGAGTTCATTGTCAAAAATGCCTAAACAATTTTTATGTCCAATTAGATCATCACTCAAATTCACGGTGACCTTGTTATTGTTGAAAAATAATTTTCTATATCAAAATAGAAAGAATTATCGAATATTCAATCAAAATAACATCATTATTCTCAGTTAAACCTCTAAAAAGTCTAGCTTGTGAACATTTTTCATTTCAGTCCAGTAAATGATCAATTTTTGTCCATTTTGATCATTCTTATAAAACCTCATATTCTTCGAATTTTGAATTAACCTGTTCAGGCAAAACAAATATTATTTGTTACTTTGACTGATTATTATGATTAATGAACTAACACTATTATGATTGATGGATTAACTCTTACACCTGTTGAGTTCTTTTTCTTTACAGAAGAGAGATTGATTTATGTTGGAAATTGTTGATTTCATCAAAACAAAATGATTTTCAATATTCTTGGCCAAACGTTCATATTTTACGCAGTCTCAAGAAGGTTTCTACAAACTCATTATTTCTCAAAACTATGTTTAACCTGATTCCTACTTCAGCGAGATACGTAGGCGCCACACCAGCTGGGTTATATTCCCTAATAAGATTTTCATTCCTTTATAATGGAAACTGAGGCAAAATTTTGAGAAGATCTCAAAATTCCTTTGAAGAAGACTCTTTTTCCCAACAATTTGGAGTCAAAGTCACATTAATGTTGCAACTAGCGCAGATTTCTTGAGGTTCTCTCAAAAAATCAATCAAGAATTATCAGAAAGTTAAGGCCCCTTCTATATTTTAAACTAGGGCAGAATTTTCTAGGAGGGCCCTCAAAAATTATATCAGACTTGCACTTCAAGACGAATCCAACATGCAAATCAGACGAGGGACAAACATCAAGATGGCAAGGCAAAGTCAACATGGATCAACCTCTCAAAACTAAGCATTTTTCTTTGGATGCAGGAACTAAGTCGCAAGGCATCATTGGACCAAGAATGGCCCCGTCATGATTCAGATGATTGCTACCTTTACTCATTACCCTATTCATTTCCCAACTTCCTTCTTATTACCCTATTATGATTTATAAAACATTTTCTTAATGTTCAGATAAGATAACTTAGCACAATGGCCAGGATCTCAAGATTTCCTCTGAACCAATATAAGCTGGACAACTCTAGATGACTTCTACCTTATTCACTATTTTTTTCATTCCCAAAATTTCTTCTTATTATTCTATTATGATTTATAATACATTTTCTTAATGTTACAGATAAGATAACTTGGCACAATGGCCAAGATTGTAAGATTTCATCCAGACCAATATAAGTTGAACAACTCCAGATGACTTTTACCTTCACTCATTACTCTATTCATTTTCTAATCTCTTCTTATTACACTATTATGATTTAACACATTTTCTTAAAATTACAGATAAGATAACCTGACACAGTGGCCAAGATTATAAGACTTCACCTAGGTAAGTTAATTTATTTTGGAGCTTCACTCACCTTCAATGTGACAAGTTAAATCATTATTATATTGGAGCATCACTAACTTTCAACGTGATAAGTTAATCTATTTTGGAGCGTCACTCGCCTTCAACGTGACAAGTTAATTTACTTTGGAGCGTCACTTGCCTTCAACGTGACAAGTTAAATCATTATTATTTTGGAGAGTCAATCACCTTCAACGTGATAAATTAGAGTGACATTGCCTTCAATGTGATAAGTTAATCTATTTTGGAGAGTCACTCGCCTTCAACGTGACAAATTGGAGTGTCACTGCCTTCATTGTGATACATTACATTATTGGAGCGTCTTTGATTTCAGTGTGACATATTTATTATTGGATCATCATCTCCTTAAGAATGATATGCAACTTATCATTAGATTGTCACCTCATTCAACCTGACATGTTAATTTATTATTAGATCGTTGCCTTCTTCAGCGTGACACCTTAATCTATTATTTGACCATCATCTCCTTCAGAATAACACGTTAAACCAGGTTTGCACAAATTGTATTCATACCTGTGTTTCATTTACTATTAACCAGTTTTATCTTAGTCTTTGTCCAGAGCACCCAAGAGAATGAATTCTCAAACAAACCACAGGTATAGACGTCATCAAGTAGGATGCAGCACAACGTATAACTTCTTCTTAGCAACGAACTGGGACATAGTCTAAAAAGGAATGTCAAACTCTTTGGACACAAGCTGAAGAGTGACCTTCCACTGCAATCTAACCACACCCCTATCATAAGGCATGTGGGTATTTCTTCGAATTCACCTGTTTCAGTTTCGCATCCAGATGATTTCAACTCTCATCGAAAATAATCTTTTCAGTCTGAGCAATAATACACCACGAGCTTTGAAAATTATATCTATGTAAGTTCTTACTTATAGGTGTGAAGTGCACCACATTCATGACTAAGAGGTTGCAAGCCTTATTTCCATTCTCAATCTATTTGTCACTCTACCCTAACCAAAAGTTATCTTAGCATAAGAGATATCCTTTTCGATCGATTGAGTCGAACTGCAAGCAGTCTGATTTTTATGTATGGGATATGTAGGCAAACTCCATGTTGAAAACTCGATTGTACTCCAATCTCCCCTAATTCTACTCCTGAGCTTTTCGGTCACTCCATAATTCGACTCCGAAATAGCTTTTGAATTCCTTCATAATCATGCGTTAAATCAAGTATCATGAACTACAAGTGGCCTAAATTCTCATGTAACTTGAGATATATAGGAAACCCAATACCCAATGCCAGGGTTCAGCCATAATTTCTTAGAATCCCCACCATAACCTTTTTCAATGTGATGAATGAGTGGACGGACAAAATTGGATTCTTCAACTTCCTTTGCCTTGGGTTTCATCGACCCAAGCCAAATGAAGGGCATATATGAGCATTGCATTTCATGCATCATTGGCTTCATGGCATATTGTATACTATACTCTTGATATATAATCTTTTCTATATTATGTGCCCTTATCATCTGATATTGAAGTGCAGATTTAGTAAGTTACATATATTGTATCCTACATACTTAGTACATTCAAGTGTACTAACGCATACTTTTGCCTTTATGATCTCACCATATATAGACTAAGGACTTTAATCATCCACCATACAACACTTAGCTCGGATTTCAAGTTTTCTTGTTGTGGTAAGTCCTATCTTCTAAGGACAATTTGTCATCCTTCTGCCTAGAATGCTTCTTTATCTATTTCACTTACTTTGAGGAAGAGCTCGGAATATGTATTGGCCCTGACCTATCTTATATAGAGGCAATGTTGGACACCTTGTAAACTTCTTTACGATTTATATTAACTGATATGGTTGAGGTCTATTTTATGGCTTTTTTACTTATCGGTTATCGTTATGTGATTTGGATATGAGACGTATGGTTGATTACATTATATGATGTGAAAGATCCTAAGCCCTGAATTGTTCTCATAGCATGAGTCATACTTACCTGCCCCTTAGACTTTATATGCTACGCGTTATGTACATCTATGCTAATCCCTTTTCCTATGATATCCCTATAACGTGAGTCCCTACTTTCCCGTCCCTTAGAACTATGTGCTTACTTTGAATACGCTTTTGAATCGATGATGTGAGTTTTGGTATTTTGAGGCTTGTTTGGGGACTCTTGGGTTCCCAATCACTGTGTCACTCCTAGATCCTAGGCCCAGGTCATGACAAAATATGGTATCAAAGACCCAGGTTTGTAAATGGTCCACGGAGTCCAATATGTGGCGTCAAGTAGAGTCCTATTCACGGGACTGAAGTGCACTATGCCTATGAGTACGACGCTATGATGACGTTCTAGGAATTATCTCACTTTTTGATGTCTTATGTCGTGCTATGAATAGTCTATTTAGTTTCTTGATCTTGATGATATCCTTTCTCCATTTCAAAATATGCCTCGTGGTAAACCTGCGAGACAGGCCCCGGCTAATCAAGGTCAAGTACCTCAAGGGCCTATGGATGAGACAATCTCTAATGGTGAATTTCATATGGCCTTTGCTTTGCTTTCCCAGGTGGTGACTACTCAAACTAGGTAGGCTAAGATTCCTCGGGATCCTACTCAGGCTTCTAGTATCTCTGACTTGCTTGTGAAAGAGTGTCGTACAACAATGCTTATTCGGGACATGGATATATCTAGACTCATGATGTATGTCAAGCAAATTGAAGGGGAGAAACTCAAGGAAAGAAGGGTTCATGATGCTAAGAAAGCTTGGTTAGATAGTGGGTTCCCAGACTAGAGGTGGAGGTTTTGGTCGCTTCCATTAGGGCCAAGGTTCCAATACTCAAGTGGCTAATGCTAGAATGCCTCCTCTTAAGGAACCAATTGGTAGTGGACCAGGGTATCCTTCATGTGAAAAGTATGGGAAGCCCCACACAGGTACTTGTTGGAAGAATCTGATTGCTTGCTTCGGATGTGGTGATAAGAACCACAAGGTTGTTGATTGCCCTAAAAATGTTCATAGAGGCCAGGGCTAGGTGGCTCAAGGTGGGAAAGTCCATCCAAGAGTTCTTCAAGGGGGTGCCCTGAGGAAAAATAGGTTATATGCTCTTCATGCCCGTCAGAGGGTAGAGGAGATCCTAGACGTTATTACCGGTACATTAAAAGTATTTGAATTTAATGCTTATGCTTTGATTGACCTAGGTGAAAATTTGTCTTTTGTGACTTCTCTATTGGTTGTTAAGTTTGGTTTGAGTCTCGAAATCTTGAGGGACCCCTTTTCAGTTTATACTCCTGTAGGTAAATCTGTGGTTGCACGTAGAGTTTACTGTGGTTGTCCTATTTCTATGTTGCATAAAATCTTCATGTGTGATCTTGCAAAGCTAGAAACATTTGACTTTGATATCATTGTTGGAATGGATTGGTTGCATACATCATATGCTTATATTGACTGTAGAACTCGAAAGTTTAAGTTCCAATCTCCGGGTGAGCCCACTCTTGAATGGATGGGTAGTGACTCTGCTATTAGGGGTCGGTTTATTTCATAACTTAAGGCTCAGAATATGATCTTAAAAGGGTGCATATATCATATCCTAAGTGTCAAGGATGTAGAGTTTGAGTTGCCTACTCTTGAGTCGGTTCTGGTGGTGAATGAGTTTTCAGATGTGTTCCCCAAAGACTTTCCCGGTATTCATCCCGAAAGGGAAGTAGACTTTTGCATAGATCTTCTCTCGGATACTCAACGTATCTCTATTCCCCCTTACCAAATGGCATCGATGGAATAAAAGGAGTTGAAAGATCAGTAGAAGGATATGTTGGAAAAGGGCTTCATTAGGCCATATATATCTCCATGGGGTGCTTCGGTGTTATTTGTAAGGAATAAAGATGGATCTCTTCGGATTGTTCGATTATAGGCAATTGAATAAGGTAACCACTAAAAATAAGTTTTTGTTGCCTAAAATCGATGATTTGTTCGACAAACTTCAAGGGTATACTCACTTTTCAAAGATCAATATCCATTCTGGGTATCATCAAGTGAAGGTTAGAGAGTGTGATAGTCCTAAGACGGCTTTTTGGACTAGGTGTAGGCACTTTAAGTTTGCGATGATGTCATTTGGCCTAACTAATGCTCCAGTCGTGTTTATGGATCTCATGAATCTAGTGTTCAATCCATTCCTTGATAGATTTGTGGCTATCTTCATAGATGATATTCTCATTTATTCCCGAAGTGAGCGGGAACATATGAATCATTTGAGGTTGGTTCTCCAAACCTTGAGGGAGGAGAATTGTATGCCAAGCTTAGCAAGTGTTATTTTTGGTTGGGTGAGGTAGCCTTTCTTGCCATGTTGCCATGTGGTGTCCGGTGATAGTACAAAAGTTGACCCAAAGAAGACTGAGGCTGTGAAGAATTAGCCAATACCATTGACCCCTTCAGACATTCGGAGTTTTCTTGGGTTGGCTGACTATTACAGGAGATTTATGGATGGATACTCATCTATTGCATCCCCGTTGACTAAGTTGACCCTAAAGAAAGCTAAGTTTATGTTGTCTGATGAGTGAGAAAGAAACTTTTAGACCTTAAAGGATCGTCTCACATCGGCTTCGGTGTTAACTCTATCAAATGGGATGGATGGATTCATGGTACATTGTGATGCTTCCCGAATAGGGTTGTGGTGTGTGCTTATGTAACATGGTAAGGTGACAGCCTATGCATCTCGACAGTTGAAGGTGCACGAGCATAATTACCCGACTTATGATCTGGAGTTGGCAACGGTGGTATTTGCCTTGAAAATTTGGAGACACTATTTTGTATGGGGTACATGTTGATGTTTTCACCGACCACAAGAGCTTTCAGTATGTGTTCACCGAAAGGGATCTTATTTTGAAACAAAGAGATGGTTGGAACTCCTTAAGGACTACAACATGAGTGTACAGTATTATCCTGGCGAGGTGAATGTATAGTTGATACTCTTATAGGCTATCCATGGGTAGGGTGGCTCATATTGAGAAGGAGAAGAAGGAGTTGGCAAAGGATGTTCACCGGTTGGCTAGGTTGGGGTATTAGGTTGGCCGATTCCAATGATGGTGGTATTCAGGTTCAAAATGGGATCGAATCCTCAGTGGTGATTGATGTTAAGGCTAGCAAGATATAAATTTGTCATTGGTTGAATTGATAAGTTGGTTGCCGACAAGAACATAGAAGTTTTCTCCCGAGGGGGAGATGGTGTGCTTCAGTATCAAGGTCGGTCATGTGTTCGGGATGTGGATGATCTTAGGAGGATAATCATGAGTGGAGCCCATAATTCTTATTATTCTATCCATCCTGGATTTACTAAGATGTATCAGGACTTGAAAAAGGTGTATTGGTGGCATGGTATGAAGAAGGACATAGCCAAGTTCGTGTCCAAATGCCCAAATTATCAACAAGTGAAGGTAGAGCATCACACGCCTGGTGGGTTGACTCAAGACATCGAGATTCCTACTTTGTAATGGAAAGATGGGAATATGGATTTTGAGGTTGGGTTGCCTAGGACTCGGACGCAATTTGACTCTATTTGGGTTATAGTCGACCGGATGATTAAGTTGACTCACTTTCAACCAGTTAAGACTACTTTTGGTGCCAAAGATTATGCAAGGTTGTACATTCGAGAGTCGGTAAGGTTGCATGGTATGCCTAGATCTATCATCTTAGATCGGGGTACCCGATTTACTTCTCACTTTTAGAGGTTGTTTCAAAAGCGACTTGGTACTAAAGTTAAGTTGAGAACCGCCTTTCATCCTCAAACAGATGGGCAAGCCGAGAGGACAATTCAAACCTTGGAACATATGTTGAGGGCTTGTGTGTTACAGTTCAAAGGTAATTGGGATGATCATCTTCCACTCATCGAGTTTGCTTATAATAATGGATTTCATGCTAACATCGGTATGACATCGTTTGAGGCTTTGTAGAGTAGGAGGTGTAGGTACACGGTGGGGTGGTTTGAGTTGGAAGAAATGGATTTTATTGGTATGAACTTGGAGTTGGAGGCTATGGAGAAGGTGAAGTTTATTAGAGAGAGGTTGAAGGCGGCCCAAAGTCGCCAAAAATCCTATTCATATGTTAGAAAGAGGGACCTTGAATTCCACGTTGGGGATTTGGTGTTTGTGAAGGTCTCACCTATGAAGGGAGTGATGCGTTTTGGCAAGAAGGGCAAGCTAAGTCCCCGGTATATAGGCCCTTATGAGGTTATTGAGAGGATTGGGAATGTGGCTTATAGGTTGTAGTTGCCTTCGGATTTGAGTTCTATCCACCTGGTATTCCATGTGTCTATTTCGAGAAAAATGGTTGGTAATCCTAGCACTATTGTGCCTTTTGAAGGTATTGAGGTCGAGGGAAACTTGTCTTATGAGGAGGTCCGGTGAAGATTTTGGATAGGCAAGTGATTCGACTTCGTAACAAGGATGTCGCTTCAGTGAAAGTGCTTTGGAGTAACCAACATGTGTAGAGTGCTACAGGGGAGGCAGAGGCGGACATGATGAAGTGATACCCCTATGTTTTGCAATCTACTCAAGCCTAAGTTATTAGGTTCTTCCTCTTCAAAGTGGTCCTAATCCTTTCGATTCTTGAGTCTCATAGCATGTCATGCTTACATGTGCAATTAATTGATTTATATGATGTTTTAAATGATTTGAATATGTTTTGGCTTGAGTTTTAACTACTTTATGATTTTCAACCAGTGAACTATGCATTGTATCGCGTGTTTGGAAGTTTCAAGTTCTAATTCAAGCCTTGTTCTTGCACATTCGAGGATGAATGTTCCCAAGGGAGAGATTACGTAATAACCTAGATATTGTACAACTTCATCGGAGCTTGAGAATTTCATTTTGTATAAAATTTGGACCAAGTGTCATCTTAAGGAAGACCACACGGCTAGTGTGAGGTCACACGACTAGTGTGAGGTCACATCCATAATTTTTAAATGAAGTTTGAGTAAAAATCTTAATGATGATGTAAATGATTTTAAAATTATATTTATTGCTGAAAGATAATGTTTTAAGATAACATCAAAGTCCAATGAGACCTAATGAGATGTTTGTCAATAATCTACTCACTTGATAAATATGAGCACGTGTTTTGGGAGTAGTATTGAGCACCGATTTGGGTAAGAGTATAAATAACTCAAATCCCCATAAACTATGTTGCCCGCATAGGATGAGAAAGGGGTTGTACTTTTGAAGTCCCAATACAGGTTATTATTGGATCCATTAACGGGATGTCCTCTATCCCAGCAAGGTATTAGATGGATATGGCAACAACATAGCTTCGTTGTATCATCACTTGCTTATATGGTGATGATTGTCGGCTAAGAGAAACTCCCACTTTCTGATTGGATGTTTTGGCATAAGTTGCATATTATTAAGTTTATTTTTAAAGCATGACCACATTCTTAAACTTGTATGTTTTACTGAGTTGAGTTATGTATCTTTAATTATACTATTTCCTTTCCAGCCATTTTACATACTAGTATATTCAATGTATTAACGTCTATTTGGACTGCACCATTTTATGATGCAGAGACAAGTATTCGGGTCATCAACACACGTTTTATTAGGGATCTTCTTGCATTCAACTGATAAGTGAGTCCTTCCCTACATTCGGAGGATACCTCACTTTTTATCTTTCTTGCCTTGAGTTTAGCACTTTCATTTTGATTTGAGGTAGCATGTACCTGTTATTGACACTATCTAAATGCTTAGAGGTAGAGGCTTCATAAACAAGAATGAATTAGAGTTGATGTTTCATTTTTTAAAAGACTTGTACTTTTCAAACTATTTTCAGAATATTAAACTGATGTGGGTAGTTAGTCTTAACCATTATTTTAGTGAGTCTTTAATTGATGAGCCCATTCCTTATATATAAACTGAGTATTTTGTTGTTGATGAATGGGTGATTGAGCCACGTGGTTCACTTAGGGACCAGCAATGATTTTTGAGTGTCGGTCACGCCAAGGATACCCTCTCGGGGCGTGACAAACTTGGTCTCATAGGACAGAGTTCAAATTTCCTAGGGTGTCTATGAAGTTGTGTCTATAAGATCTTATTTATGGTTGTGAGGGCCCCCACTTCTATAAATGATGGACTATTTATATTTAGGAAAAGATTCCCTTCTTTCAGATTCTGAATCGTGCGATCGAGCTATTCCTAAGAAACCTACGAGAATTTTTGGCGTTTCTCTAAACCTTTCAACTTTTCCTCCTTTATGAGATGATAGAGATAGTAATGTTTAGCTCCTTACTAATGAGTTCCTTTGTGATAAAGAAATCAGAATGATAGAGAGACTATACCAGACTTGAGAGAAGCGGATGAGTGTGTTGAGTTTGTTAATTCAAAAGAATGCACTCTTATTCATGTGAATCATGCATTTGAGTTAGAACAATATGTACCATAGGCTCGTTTATCCAAAACTTACTTTTGATAATATCAATGAGAGGGGAAATTCATGTCTTTAAAAGTTTGATGTCACCACCTGAGGGAGCGTGATTTGAGATCTTATAAAGAATTGAGTCATCCTAAAGTTAGAAGGGCGACCATGAAACAAAAAGACTAGATAGTGAGAGTGATGGTTAAGTGAGGCTTATGACTAGAGTTATGTATCTATTAGGTAGTAATAAGGTGATGAGTCGATTCCCATAAGTTTTGACAAAAGAGTAGGAAGTATTGTTTGATTTTCATGATGAGGTATAGAGAAAGAATTATTGTTAGGATGAGTTGGAATATGCTCAACTTAGAAAGAGGTTTATGTTGATGTGTCATAATATTAGTGAGGTAGAGGTGTAGATGCTGAACAGGGGAACAAAGTACTTTCAATGTGATAGATCGAAACTAGGCTTATGATTCCGAAGTGAGAGCCCCATGAGATTCATAGAGTTATGAGTTCAGCTAGATAAGGAAATATAGTGAATGAGTGAATGGTACTTGAGTTGTGAAAAGGGGATGTGCTGATTGAGTATTCAGTATGAGATTTAAATAGACCTATGTTCTTAATTTTTACTTAGTAGTTACAAGTTGGTATAATATGGGAGAAGTGTGTGATGTACATGTCAGCACTAGACCCTAAGCTTGAACTTTGAATAGTGTGAAAAAGGAGATAACATTATGACGGTGATAGTCATAGTTGGAGATTTGCTCTAAAAGGCTTTCCACAGTGTATGGTTGAGATTAAGATGTTGACTTGCAAGGAATGTGATGCTATGAGTATAGTTTCGGTACCCCTTAAATGGAAATAGTAAATATTGGATAAGTCATTAGATAAGAAGAGGCTTAAGATACGTATCTATGATAGTGTAAATTGTGTGAAGCTCTAAGTTATGACTTGCAATAGAACCTAGATAGTATAATTGAGTTATGATATGGAGTAGGCTAATGTAGCAATCTTTGTGAACCTAAGTAATTAGATCGATGGGGACTTATGTATAGATGATGATGACTTTTCCATGATAATCCAAGTTATTTACAGTCAAACATATAGAAGCATAGAAGTTGAGTGTTAGAAGACTGAAGGAAGAGGTTATGTCATAAGGAATGCAGAAACCGACTGCGTATGCCAACGAGAGCAGCAAGTATAGAAAGATGTCATCCATAGAGATAGAAGGAAGCTAAGAGTGGTCTCTTAGAAGAAAGTCTTAGTAGTAAATTTTTATATATTGAGTATAGTATAACACAAGAGTTTAAGATGTTCTTGGGGATAGTGATGCCCTGACCATTTAAAGAGCTATACTTATAGCTTAGTAAAAAGAATCAATTCACAGACTTAGAGAGATGACCTTTGTGCTAAGGGGGAGATGAGGAGGTAATGAACCAAGGTAGCTCTTCAGCTTTCGCTAGTGATGAGTTTATCAAATGAGACATCAATATTTTTCCATCTCATATGTTCCTTATACTTCAGTCGAGGTGATATTCCACACCTGTCTTGTCTATAAGTGCCATGCACATGGCCTAGTCCCATGTACATCATGTGGATTCCCATTCATGTTGAGTTTCGAGATGGAAAGTGATCTTATCTCACAGATCTAAGAGTTTCCAGCCCTATGTTGAATGAGATATGACTTGAGTTTTACACTATATATAGTTCTACGAACTCAGAATGAGCCTTGAAAGACAAGCGAGATCATATTAGGTTATGAATATTCTTAAGTCAAATTTCTTGATTGAATCATACTAATAATTTTTCGTATGAAGCCCTTTTAGTAATTCTTCTTTCCACTCACGATGACAACGTTAGTGATAGTAGATGAGTTATGGATGACGAGAGAGAGCGAATATTCCTGATTGTAATAATGGAGTTGAGTTTCTATCTTTGAGTTACTGTTCCTCATGAGTCTTTGCATATTCGCTTATGCAAGTCCTTGATGGTATTCTTGCCTAATAATGAAATTAGAGATAAAGTTTAAATTCTAGATATTGAGTTTGAAGTCTATTCTTGAGAATGAGTATCCGAGTATCTGTGTAACATACAGTAAAATTACCAAAGTACTCCTAAAGGAGAGATGTGCGCATAAGGCATCTTCCCATGCTCCGATGGCAAATTTGAGGCCAGATATGCGATCCGCATGAAATATTGAGTGAGAAATTGATCTCGGTTGATTTTTAGAGCAATCGGATCAAAAGATATTTTTTTATGCGAAAACGAATTCCAATGAGAGTGAGCGACAGGTGTGCAACACGCACCTGCCATGAACCAACACATGACTTTTGTCCAAAAATTTCCTACGAGATTAGAAAATTTGTTCGGAGAATTTTTGACGAAAAGTACCAAAAATTGACAAGGCCTGCATCGTGGACCCCCTTTATTCCGAGATGAACTTTTTTTCAAATTTCATGAGGGAAGTCCAAACATTTTTCAACCCCTCCTAAACTCAAAACACGATCAAAATGAGTTATTTTGAGCATAAAATTTTAAACCCCATTCATAAGTCATTCTAAGTTCTTGAAAAAGACTAGGGCTAAAGAGAAGAGAAGATGAGCAAGGAATTGAGGGTTTCGAGGAGAATTCTTTGAGGTTTATTGTCCAAAAGCTTCACACCAAGTATGTAAGGCTAAAATCAAAGTATGGGATTTTTCCCTCATACGCCCCTTTGATGGTAATAGAGGCGTTAAGAGCCTAATGAGTCTACACACATGAATCTTGGTTATTTTTGAAAATTATATCTATTACATGTATTTTCATGTATTGATGATCATCATAAACTTGTTTTCTTGAATTGAATACTTTTCATGAGATATTGTATAAACCTTATATGTTAAATTGTGAAAGCATGCATGAATTGAACCTAGGGATGGAATCTAGAGCCTTGACTTGAGTATACTGATTGAAATCTTTATGTAAGTGTGAGGTTGAGTTAATTGAGCTTGCTGATCCTATGAGTCTTTATAATTGAGTTCTTAAGTTATGTCTAAATGACTTCTTCTAAATGATGATCTGAGTGCTTGAGTTCTTAAATGAGAATTGAGTTATGAGTTAAAGTCCTTTAAAACAATAAAGGACTTTAGAGTTTAAGTAATAGAGTTTATGAAAGTCTCTTTGAGACAAATTGAGTTGATGAGTGCCTCCACCAGGCTAATTGAGATGATTGATTGAGATGAGGAAGAGTCTTATGAGTATTGAATCTTGGGAGGATTATCGAGCACCAAAATAGGTAAGAGTGATTCCTACTCACACTCATTAACTACGTTGCCAAGCGTAGGATGAGGATTGAACCATTACTTCAGATAGTTCCCTCTTGAGGTAAAGTCCCTGAAAGTAATAGAGGACTTTAGAGGTTAGATCCCTTGTGGTTCATAGGCGTTCCTTACCTGAAAAGTACGAAATGATTGTGGAAAAATCAGTGGGATTATTGTACAATCACTGGCTCATAAGTGATTGTTGTTGGATAAGAGAAACTCCTAGAAAGTTCCCACCTTAAGTACTCTGAGTCGAGTTGAGTTGAGTTGAATTGAGTTGATTGATAAGATTTTATTGGTTGATGTGTCACTTGTCTACTCTTCATTCTTTCTTTAGATAGACATTTGACATTCTATTTGAGTATATCCTAAAGTTGATGTTATTTCTATATTATTCTACCTAATTTTGTTTCATTCAGCCATTTTAAATACTCATACATTTCACGTACTAATGTCTCCTTTTGGAATGCATCATTTTGTGATGCAAAGGTAGTTACTAGAGATCGTCAACAAGCACATCGTTGAGGATCTGAGCATTTTAGTTGAGTTGGTGAGATTCCTTACTTTGGAGGAACATTACTTATTTTCATCTTTCTTACTAGAAGTTAGACTCGAGTTAGCTTATTTTATTTTGAGGTAGGTGTGGGTTTATCATTGGCACTAATTGATAGTGATAGAGGATTCATAGACTAGAGTTGAGTATTGTGTTGAGACTTGTTGAGCTAGTTGCTTTCTAACTGGCTTATTTATTTAATATGATAATTGAGTTATAGATTGCCCACTCTTATTTTTAGTCTTCGGCTGAGTTTTCAGAGTTATATTAAATGAATAGATGTGACGAGGCCAAGTAGTTCTCTTGGGGACTAGCAATAGTCTTTGAGTGTCTGTCACGTCTAGGATATCCTCTGGAGGCATGGCAATCTGAGTATTTGAGTTTCTTGATAGTATTCGTGCTTGATGGGTCACCTAGTTTGCTCATCATTCGAGTATGAATGATCTCAAGAGGGAGATAATGTAACACATCAATTTTTTTAAGCTAAGACTGAGTCATCCTTCATATGATGTAGGATTTTAATTGATAATTTTTAATTGAGTATAGGTGCTAAAGCCAATTTCTTAGTGTGGGAACAGAATTGGAGATGATCTAAGATCACATGAACCCTGTCGTACGAAGTTAAGATAAAAACATTCATAGTATTTGAGTTCTGATGTAAGATTTTATAAACGTTAGATGGACCAATGACTTTTAGGTTGTATGTACATGATAGGATCAATTCCTAAGTATTTAAAGTATATTATGTGATTTAGAGTCATAAGGGATCTTTTACATCAAGTCAAGTCCAAAGAATTTCTACCAACTAAGTTTTCGTAAAAATTGATAGAAGATTCAACTTCAAACGACCATATCTCTTGAAATATAATGATTCACGTGGTCCATAATTTACCAAATTAAATATATTTGAAGTGATTTTTCAATACATCCAATTTCACCTTAATTAGAGTCCGGAGTAAAAAGTTATGACTATTTTACTAAAGACATGCAGAGCTGCCGAAATTCATGATAGCTTCGCATCGTGGACTGGATGCGGTCACTTCTGGACAAGTTAGTGACGTCTTTTTTATTATTTTATGAGGTTATTTTAATCTTATAACCTTTTGAAGTTTATTTTAGTGTCCCAAAATGTATAGAAATCAGTTTTTCATAAATTAAACCCTCTACTTCACTCTAAAATTTAAACGCTTGAGAATCATCAAGAAAATCAAGTTAGGGTTAGATTTAAAGATTCATCATCAAGATAAGTTATTCTCCATAAATTTCAAGCTTCCTAACACAAATTTCCCTATCTATTCATGAATCACTAAGAAAATCTTAAATCATAACATAAGGTTTCAAGAAAATGAATTCAAGAATTCCAAGAAATGATTTCTTGGTTCTTCTTTTACAAGTATTAGGGTTCTTCATCAAGAACTCTAAATATTCTAAGTCAAGAATTCAAGAATTAAAGAAAAGTCCTTCAACCAATATTTTTTCAAGTTCTTCCACTATAAGCGAACTATAAAGAGAATTTCTTTAATCAAGAACAAGCATCAAGGTTCCAAGATCAAAGATTTTTTACAAGAAAGCTAACATTCATCAATTTGATTGTAATATCAACTTTCCAGGTATATAAAGCTACTCATAGCATTAGACTGAGTTCATCCACGAGCCCCACATGTTAATTCTACATAATTGAGTTCGTGTAGAGTTTTACCCTAATTCTTGAATTCTAATGAGTTAATTCCTCTTTCATTGAGTTAGAAAATTTCATGCACTGAGATTATTATTTTTATATCTTGTATTTTTAGAATTTTCATTCGTGGATACTTTCCTATGAACTATAATGAAGTTGATGATCATGGCTTTTCTACACATTCTTTGATATTGAGATTGATGATTTTTCATGTATTAAATAAGTATTTTGAATAAAGACTTTGCAAGTTCTAGTAAAGATAATGACTTTTTGACAGAGTAATTGAAACTAATATTATATATGTATTTATTGAGTCCAAAGAGTTATATTTTGAGGAACATGTTTTGATGAGATAATGCATGATTTAATGAAATCTAATGAAATTGAGTATCGAATTTTAAATGATGCTTGAGTAAAAATTTTGATGACGATGTAAATGATTGTTAAATTATATTTATTGATGAACGATGATGTTTTTAGATAACATCAAAGTTCAGTGAGACCTGATGAGATGTTTACGAGTAATCTACTCACTTGATAAATATGAGCATATATTTTGGGAGTCGTATTGAGCACTGATTTGGGTAAGAGTATAAATAACTCAAATCCCCATTTACTATGTTGCCCGCATAGGATAAGAAAGGGGTCATAACTCTGAAGTCCCAATAGAGGTTTTTATTGGATCTATTGATGGAATTTCCTTTACCCTGGCAAGGTATTGGATGGATGTGGCAACGACATCACTTCGTTGTATCACCATTTGCTCATATGTTGATGATTTTCGGTTAAGAGAAACTCCCACTTACTAATTAAATGTTTTGGCATGAGTTGCATATTATTGAGTTTATTTTCAAAGAATGACTACGTTCTTAAACTTGCATGTTTTATTGAGTTGAGTTACGTATCTTTGATTGTATTCTTTCCTTTTCAGTCATTTTTTTACATACCAGTATATTCAATATATTGATGTTCATTTGGACTGCATCGTTTTATGATGTAGAGATAGGTAGGTCATCAATACTCGCTTCGTTGAGGATCTTCTTGCATTCAGTTGATTGGTGAGTCCTTCCCTACATTCGGAAGATACTCCACTTATCTTTATTACCTTGAGTTTAGTACTTTTATTTAAATTCGAGGTAGCCATTAACCTACTATTGGCACCATCTAGATGCTTAGAGGTAGAGGCTTTAAAAACAAGGATGAATTAGAGTTAATGTTTGATTTTTAAAAAGACTTGTATTTTTCAAACTATTTTCACAATATTGAACTAATGTGGATTGTCAGTCTTAACCATTATTTTACAGAGTCTTTAATTGATGAGCCTACTAGAACGTTCCTTGTACATAAACTGAGTCTTTTGTTGTTGACGAATGAGGAATTGAGCCAAGTGGTTCGCTTGGGGCCAGCAAAGGTTTCTGAGTGCCGACCATGCAAAGGATACCCTCCCGTGGTGTGACAAAAAAATAAATCATCATACCCTCCAAATCTCCAATTAGCTTAAAATGAAAGCTTGGTAGTCGTCTTACTATATTCACAAGTTAAACTAGATAGCACAAAACAACTCATCAAAAAATGAATCAAAGAAGCGCTAAAATTGACTTATTTAACAAAGAAAAGAAAAAATCAATAATACTAGGGTTATTATTTAAACATAAAATACTACAACAATAATATAAAATAATAGTATTAAAATAAAATAAATGATTTGTAATAATAAATATAATAATTAGTTAAATGCATGATGATAAATATTGTCACACACCGAGAGGGTACCCTTGGCGTGACCGGTACTTGAAGAACCATTGTTGATTCTCCAAGAGAACCACCTGGCTTCATCTTCACATCATACTCAATAGCGGAAGAATACTCAAACAAAATTCAAGAAATTGATCAACTGACTAAATCCTCTCATAGATAAATATTTTCAATGAACAAAGTTTGGAAAATAATAACAGTCATCAACCTCTACTCAATGTCTATGAAGCCTCTACCTCTAACATCTACATGGTACCATGACAGGCCATGGCTACCCAACTCAAGGAAAATAAAATATTTAGTCAAAGTAAAAGGGATCTTCTGAAGGCAAATAGGGCCTACAAACTCTGGAAGCACAGATGTGAATTTCAATGGTGAGTCTGTAAAGTCCTCTAATACCTGCCTCTACATGATAAAATGATGCAGTCCAAATGGACGTCAGTACATGGAATATACTGGTAAAATTGCTAAAAGGGAAAGGAGATTATCGAATATACTCAACTTAAGTGACTTAAATCAAAGTCAACTCGACTCAATAAATCATGCAAATTCAAGAATAAAGTCAAGCTTTGAAAGTAAACTCAATAATATGCAATTCACGCCAAATCATTTCAATTCATGTAGTTAAACAATGCTCCTAAGAGAAATTCTAGCCTAAAACTCAATTAAATCAGTAATGCAAAATTAGGGAGTTTCTCTAACTGACATAACTCTTGCCACGACCCAAACCTAGGGAATAGATGTGACACAGCGAATGGGGAACCCGAAGGGACCCCAAAAAAGTCTCTTAGCATATCATTTACACATTCTTGATTGCGAAAGAAAAATAACACAATGACAAGTAACAAAAGAGAGTTTAAGAGAAGCAGGACTTAGGACTTCCATCTCATCATCAATATAAAAGAGCATAAAGAGAAATAAGGGACTAAGGAAAGTCTTTCATAATAACATAGATAAAATAGGAGTCAAGCTCAATACGTGAAATCTACATCCAACAACACATCTACTAGTGATGGAGCGAGGGCCAAGACATCTCCTGAGCACATCCTCAAGGATAAACATCCAAAATATTAGACAAGTCTTAACAAAAGTATGAAAGTAAAGTGGAATGTCGTCCCCAAAATGGAGGACTCACCAACAGTAGCCTTCCAGAATCCATCTAGCCACGTGGAGGAGGTGGATCAATAGGACCTCGGGTCCCTACATGATAATTTTATGTAGGCATAAAGTATGTGTTAGTACTTGGAATGTACTAAGTATGAGGAGTGCAATGCAACATCAACATAAGCCATAATATTCAAGATACATAATCATAATCAATAGATATAAGCTCAATATGACATGTATGATCAATGCTTGAATCAAAACATGCATGTAGATAATCAACTTGCATAACATAACATCAATATGTGGGAGGAGACCTAACCGATATATAAGACCACGCGAGCTACTACTTGGAATCTCAATACATGTCACCCCATCGAAAAAGGTGTGGTCTACTTACCAAGGTAAACCACTTGACCCACATAATGGGTAATTGTCCTGGATGGATCCACTAGTAAATCCCATTTAGGTAAATAATATAATCCTATGGTGGCACATAGTTAAGAGACCAAGACTTTCTATAACGACCCCTTGAGTCGAGCCCCAACCTAAAGCCTCAGTTGATGCTATGGTTAATCCCACGAAATACTTGAAATAATCATAAGTTTAATCATAATATGAATAATTTGTAAAGACATGATAACATGGCATAAGTGGCTCATTCATATACTTGTCCTCTACATGGGCATATGCCTTATACTAGAGGGTAAAAACGATGCATAGACTTGACCCCTTCTAGTAGATATTGTATTTCACATGAGGGTAGAGATTGTAACATGCTTGACCCCTACTAGTGAGCTTTAGATTGTACATGAGGGTAATAGATATCATGCTTGCCCCCTTATATAGACATTATTCACTCACAAGAGGGTATGAATACAGAATAAGGGCTCAACATAATTCTTGTAAATGATAGAAACCTTTTATGAGTTCAATACATACTTGGGAGCCAATAATTTATCATAAAAACACTTATCTAGCAAATCATGCAATAGCCTTCCATAAACATAAGATTCGTAGTTATGCAAACTTAATCAAACATGGTGGGTATGCATACACATGCTTAAAATCATGTTATTTAGGAGTGTAAGACAAGGAGTAAAATCACTTCATTTTAAAGCTATTCAAATAAACCCACCAATATTGTAGTAAGACCCTTTAATTTGGGTATCATAAAATACATCTTATAAGTTTTCAACCTTCCGTTGTTTTCATAGTTCATATCATACATAGCTTCAATAGATAAAATCAATTCATGGAATAAGCTTTCAATAGGTATTCATGCATATTTAATCAATACTTAAAGAATCCAAACTCCAATCATATTTATAATGTATAATAAAGTATACCCATAAAATATTCAACCTTAAAATAATCAAATTTGATAAAGAGTAAAGATTTGGCTTCATGGGTGGAAGGATCCCATGAATGAAGCTCATATACCTTAAACTCTTGAAATAGGTAGAGGAAACTTGATGAGACTTTGAGGACTTCACTTGGGTTCTTGAATTCCAACTAAAGCTCTTGAAATCCCTAAGATTAAATAAGGAATTTGGTGATGAATTGAGAGGATTTTGGGAGTGTTTTTGAGAGATTTAGGGTACGGAATAGTTGAAAAGATAAAGGATTCCCGTTTAAATGGGCATTAGGTTATTACCCAAATTCCTTTGAGCGAAAAGAAAAACTCAGGAAAATATTGCACTGGTCCGCACCCCAAGAGCTACACAGACCAAACACGGAGGGATATTTTGTACTGATCCGCATTGCGATTTGGTCACGTATGCACAGTATTTTTGGTCCTCATTGCGAAAATTATTTTCGCTATGGGTCATCTAAAAATCGGGGGCTACCCTTTTCCCCACACAATTTTGGCCCTTGAACAAGTATATGAAGTCGGATTTTCAAAATTATGCACGAATTTTGAGATATTCAAGAAATACACTTATAGGGCATCCCGAAGCACATGAGAGGTATTACAACTCTCCCCACCACCATGAATTCGGTGATGCAAAATGAAGTAGATATTGTTGCCACGCCCATCCTAAACTTACCAAGGTAAAAGACGTCAATCTCTCTCTCTCTCTCATCCAAAGAGAATATTCATCTATTGGGATATGAGCCACCAAAGTTAACTGAATGACTATTCTATGTTAGCAATGTTGTTCTTGGGTGTTGTCCTCTTACCAACTCGATGATCAATACTACTCCCAAAATATTCTCTTTAGAAGTCTCATTTAAACTCGATGCTCAATTTCCTCAAAACTCATTAAAACATGCCTCACCTCATCAAGATTCACTCTCAACTCATTATTTATTTTCAAAACTCATGTTCATGCAAACTCAATAAAATATGTTCAAAAATCATCTTTGTTAAACATACAAAACAACCACAAATCTCCATTTAAAATAATGCATAAAACCAAAATATAGTTCTCAATTAAGGTTCATGTGAATGAAGACATGAACATACATCCAATCAAATACCTAACTCCTAAAGATCATTAACACACTTTTATGTACAAGAAACTCAATTGGCCAATAGACAACTCAAGGATTCAATTCAAAATTTAGGGTAAAACTCTACTCTAACTCAATTACAAGAAATCAACATGTGGGGTGCATGGATGACTCAATCCGACGGTATGAGTAGCCTTACATACCAGGAATTTGGAAGAACAATCAATCCTCTGTCAATCTTCGGTTTTGAACTCAAACCCTCATTCTTCTCCTTCTCTCCTTAGCCCTAGCTTTTGTTAGAATTGCGTATAAAGCTTAGGAATGAGTTTTGAAACTCCTTTTTAGCCAAAAACAACCTATCATAATCGTGGGTTAAGTCTAGGAGGGGTGAAAAAAAGTTCGGAATGCCCCTCGAAAGATTAAAATTTTAAACTTTGTTGGTACAGTTGGGTTCGCGCACTTTTACATTTTGTTCCAAAAAATTCTTGATCAATTTTTTAATCACGTAGAAAATATTAAAATTACTATTAAGTGTAAGTCCGAGACACGGACTTGTTACGAAATTTTTTGTAATTGCATTGTTCGCTCCGAAAAATTATATTTTGATCTGGTTGCTCTAAAGTTCAATCAAGACCATTTTTCACACAATTTTTCATGCTAATCACGATTTCGGCCTCAAATTTGCCAAATAAGTTTGGGAAGTGTAATGACTCGGTGTAATACCGCGAAATTTTTTTGTGAGATTAGAATAGAACCTTCAAACTCAAGCTAATTTCTTTTGCAAGCTTTCAATTCAAACTCACTTATATTTTTTAGGGTCATCATAGGTCCCCTACATTGAGCCAAGTTCAAAGAAATTCCATTGGCTAAGTTTGTCACAAGTACCGATTTACGGTCAACTTTAAATGGGAATATCTCTTAATACAAAATGAACTGGGTGGCCCATGATCTATCAAATTAAAGCTCTTTGAATTACCTTTCCAGTGCAGTTGGTTTCACCTCATTTAGAGTGGATAAGGAAGTTATGCCTATTTTCGTAAAGCCTCTTGTGTTGCCACATGGGCTCCTATACTGGTTGTGTGGCTTTACATGAACCGTGGGGATGACCTTAGGCCTAAAATGGCCATTTTTGTCCTAGGTATTGGGGTACGACCAGTGGTACTATTCGTATGGCCTTCAAGGGTGGAGAAAATCCTAAGTGTGGTTCAATATTGGTGTGGAGAAATTATTTTTGGCCAAGTATGGCACCATGGCTCACCACACGAACCGCGGTGAGGGTGACGGGCTGTATGAGCGGCCATGGGGTCTTCAAGGTTGATATGGGAAGTTGTTTGGCTAAGGTTGGTTCCATGCCCAGCCCCACGAACCATGGAGAGGCTCACGGGCCGTGTGGCCAACTGTGTAGTGCATGTGTGCTCAAAAATTCTAAGTGTTGGATCATGGCTCCAATTTCTAGAAATTTGCCTTAGTATTGGTTCACAGGCAATCCACACGAACCATGGAGTGCCACACAAGTCGTGAAGCCTCAAGTATAGTGGCTACATGAAATTTTTCCCTCCATTTCATTAATGGCGTTATCATAAATTCGGTTAATTCTATTGGTCTTTTGGGAATTCCTATGCTATCCAATGACCATCTAAAGCTGTAAACCTTATTTCAAATATTCAAAAACTCACTCCTCACATTTTAAACTCTCTCAAAGACTATTCTCAAAGGAATTCCTGTGAATTTTCAACTTAGGAGTAAGGGAACTCAATTCTTCTTCAAATTCTTTAGGGTTCTCTTCATCTTGGTGAAGGTATGTGGGTTTTGATTGTTGATTCCTTTCAATCAAGGAGACCCAAACTATTTTCAAGCAATTTTCATGAATTCTTTTTTTACTTTAAATTGGGATTTTAAATATTATGATTCCTTAAATTCTAATAATGTATAGGTTGTGTTTATCTACTGATTTTAAGTTAATTTAAGTTATAAAATGATGAATTACATTGGGTTTATGAAATTATGAATATGCATGTCCCTTTTCAAGGATTATTTATGCATGGGTGATTATATTATGATTTTAAATGTGGTTTTAATCATGTTTTCACTTAAATTTCATATGACATGATTTTGATGAGATATTGATTATGACAAGAATGTGATCATATATATGTCTATGATTATGGCTCTTTGAGCATTTTGTGTACTTTTACCATTCCGTATATATGAATGAGTTATTCCTATGCATGAGTATTATGAACATAAGCTATGTTTTAGCATTTGAGCCTGAGTATGGATTATTATGAATGGTGTTTAGCTTTTAAGCCTAATTGTGCATTGAAATATTTTGGGTAAGACTTGCAACTCTTTTGAAAGCATGTATAACTATGTATATTATAAGTATTCTTGTGGGATGATGACTTAGCACCGATGGAAGGAGGGTTCCCTCTCTTTTCTCGAACTATGTACCTAGCATAGGTTCCTTTCTGAAATGGGGGTGCCCATAAGGAAAGTTACCTCCGAAATGGGGTTGCCCATAAGGAGGAGAAACTATGTGACATGATATGATATGCTATATGTGAAAATCCTATCCGAAATGGGGGTGCCCGTAAGATGAAGTATGATTTACCTTTGGCAAGTAGACCACCTCTTTACCGATAAGGGGATTTTATCGGGATTCCAAGTAATAG
Organism: Solanum clarkiae; assembly: GCA_011800125.2. Lineage (NCBI taxonomy): Eukaryota > Viridiplantae > Streptophyta > Magnoliopsida > Solanales > Solanaceae > Solanum > Solanum clarkiae. Next base: position 13,352 of record JAABOM020068254.1, on the reverse strand, counting down.
CTCACTTGGTCTTATTTACGTCGGTTGAGGTCACATCCCCACTATATATGTGAGGCGTTACATTTTATGTATCATTAACTTCATAGTATATTGTATACTACTCTCTTGATATATGGTCTTTTCTATATTATGTGCCCCTGTCATTTAACATTGAATGCAGAACATTCAAACGTACTAATGCATACTTTTGTCACATAATATCATCATGTAGGGACCGAGGAGCCCATTCATCCACCGTACGATGTCTAGCTTGGGTTTTAAGTTATACTTGTTGTGGTGAGTCCTACCTTCCAAGTACAAGCTACCACCTCTTCTACCTATGTTGTTCTTTTTTTTTCTACTTTATTTACTTTGACGGTGAGCCCGGGATATGTCTTGGCCTCCAACCTATCTTATGTAGAGACATCGTTGGACATCTTGTGTACTCTTTTCATTTTATGCTAAGTGTTGTATGGAATTCTTGATTATGGCTACTTATGAATTATGTTGTTATAATATGATCTTATGTTATGTTGTGGAAAGATCCTAAGTCCCGAATTGCTCCCATAGTATGAGTCATACCTACCCGCCCTTTAGTCATTATGTGTTATGTGCTATGTGAGTTTATGCTAATCTCTTTCCCTAAGATGCCCCCATAGCATGAGTCCTACTTTCCCGTCCCTTAGAATGATGTGTTACTTTTGAATGCGCTTTCGAACCGACGATATGGATTTTGGTACTTTGGGGCTTGTTTAGGGACTCTCGGGTTCCCATTCGTCGTGTAACTTCTAGACCCTAGGTCCAGGTTATGACAAGAAGATACATTACGCAAGTGTTTCCTTATCTTGGGATATTTTGGTAATTTTACCGAGTATAACAAATGCATATGTAATTTTGTTTAGTAATTAAGTTTTTAGAAATATATATAGTAATATTAATGTAATACAGAGAATATTATTTTAAAATATAATATGAGTGATAAAATGCTACATAAAACTATAATATAAAACTACAAGAAATTAGGAATTTGCAACAATTTTTTTATTGTAATGTATTCGATATTATTGCCAGAAATTGTTGATGTAAATATTGTTGAAAAAGTTTTATGCAATAATAAAACCTATTATTGTCGAAAGATAACTAACGCAACAAGAAAAGTTATTTTCATCAATAAGATTTTATTCGTGAAAGAAATCATTGTGACTTGTGCGTTTATGTAGTAATAAAAAAATATTATTGCAAGAAATTATTATTATTCTCCAATAAACCTAATTGCTATGAAAAGAGGAGCAAGAAAGTCGTTTATTAATTTGTTGTAAATCACAGTTTTACTACAATATTAGTTATCATATTTAACTTCAGCAACAATTTTTAGCAACTGTTACATAGACAATTCACATTTTTAAAATTATTTTCTGGGTTCGTCTGAGAGCTAGGAGTGGAGGTGGGGATAAAATTTTTTAAAACTGTTTTTTTTTTTCCTTTTTTGGATAGGGGGTTTGGGGAAGTTTTAAAAAATTATATTTTATTTTGGAGGGGGGGGGGGGTGTTAAAATTTTCTTTTAAAAAAAAATTGCGTTGGGTAGGTGGGTAGGGAGATTAAAAAAATTAATTAATTAAAATTTTCTTTCATCTTTTAGGTAGGAGTCGGGGGGGGGTGCTCGGGGTTGGGGGTCGGGGTAGGTGATAATAAAAATAAGTTTAATTAAAAAAATTAATTTTTTGATGGGTTGGGTTGGCGAGAGGAATGAGCTAGCAGAGGGTTGGGGGCTAGGTCAAGGACAAGGTTATAATTTTAATTTTTTTAATAAGAATGGGTAAAAGGATTTTGCTTTTGAAATTTTTAACATGATCCCTACTAAAACATGGGTATACATATATACTTATATTATTCATTCGTTTTTACCCATTTAAAATATGAGTCTAGTTAGATATTTTATCCATTTTTACTTAACTCGTACTCATATTCAAATTGATCCGCTCATTTACCCCTCCTACGGATATGTATGTATGTATATGAACTAATGCACTTGATATTTGTAATGTAAATAGTTATTTATTCCTAAAAATATATGTTTTGCTAATTACAAAAGAAAGAAGATATCATAAAAGCAAGGTCATTAAATTTTAATTTAAAAATAACTTAACATTATATAAACTAGTATTGGATTATATACAAATAATATAAAACTTGGCAATATAATAAAAAACCAAGAAATTACATTGAAAAAAAATAATTAAAATTATTATAACAAGATTTAAAATTCTGAATTATATGTATTTGCGAGATTGATTTGGACAAACAGTAGGGATATGCAAGAACAAACAATTTTTATCGGAAACATTCCTCTAATGAATTCCGTGGAAGCTTCTATAGTCAATAGAATATATAGAATTGTGATCAATTAAATATTGTAAAATCTCGATATTTATTATCGATCAGAATTGGACTATAATGAAATTTCGATCTATACAGGTACCATGATAAAAATAATGATAAATATATTTGTAAAATTATTATGCGTAAAGATTGAGATACTATAAATTTAACAGAAATAATGATAAAATATGTATTTGATTAAGGTATATTATTAAAATGATTAAATTGTTATGTAAAATATAGTTAAGTTAAATGGTTTGTGAGTATGTGATATATCAAAAATATATTAAGTAAAATGTATGCTAAGTAAAACAAAAAGAGTACAAGGAAATCAATTGTGAAGTTATGCGCTTCTTTTAACGGTGAAGAGTAGCAGTTAGTCAATGTAATTTTCGACGTTCATCATGGGTCGTCCGAAAATAGTCGCACTATGTTTTTAAACATAGGGGTCAGACTGCCTACATCCGACCTCCTTTTACCCCGCAGTGGACGAGATCCTTTGAAGCATTGGGGTAATGTTATTGTTGTTGTTGTACAAGGAAATCAAAATGAAACTAACATCAGGAGTCTTTCTTGAATTGAAATCTATAAAGGGATAGCTTTAAGATCTCTTACGGGCGTATATCTCAATTTCATGTATCTTTAATTTGATAATTTTATTATTAAGAAACTAATCAAATGCAATTGTTTTAATAATATTGTTTGCGAAAAAATTCAATTAAATCATCAATAATATTTAAAAAAATTAATTATTATTTGAAAAAGATTAAATAACAAGAAAAAAATAATAATCATCATCCATTTCATCATCGATCTTCACATCTACTAGTTCTGTCTATCCTCAGATAATACTTACACTGATTATTATTTATATACTGGAAAGAAGAAGGATAAAAAATATAAGAGCAATGACAAGTAATGAATGAAATTGCCTCGAAACACAGTGATATGTAATTTCTATTCTATCACTTTCAGACAGGATTATTTAAAAAACTATTTATGGTAATATCATCTTCTAGGAGAGTTGCTTTATTTATTTGTATATTTTTAAAAATTTACTGTAACCTGAAAAATATGAATGCATAAAGTATCTATATATATTATTACATTAACTATAAAAAACATGATTCTAGAAAAAATACTTTTAAAATGATAAAAATTAAATTTGATGTTTAAAGTATACGTTTTTATGCAAAATTTTATGTTTTTAATCTCGAGGCTTATGCCCCATTATTCTAGAGTGGATGCCCTATGGATCTCTGTCTTTCGTTGACCTCCTGAAATATTGCCTTTGAAAAACTTATTATGAGACATGATTGAAAAATATTCGTGGAGAAAACTTTGTTAGCTTATCGCAATAAAGGAGAATATCAATAAATTAAAAAAAAGTTTTATTATTAATCAAATTGCCAAATTTGAATTTTGAATATGAATTAATTAATGATCATTCTTTTTAATAAATAATAATCTACATAAATCTTAATTAATTGAAGCTCCATATGAAAGCTAATAGCACCAACAGAAAACAAAAATAAACCTTAACGTAGGAACTTGTCACTGGTGCATTATTATCATTATCATATATTAATACCACTGATGTCTTATATACACAATATATAGATTTTATTTGGGACAAATTAACCTTCAACTGGAATCTTTTAATTTTTAGAGGTATACCACATTCACATTTATGTGGTGAAATTTAGGATTGACATCTAATAAAGCAAAACCATAATTATTACTGTCAGAACATCATGCAATCAAGAATCTTAATTCTAAAATCCAATCAGATTAAGTGATACAAATCATATTTTCTTTTTGAATAAATTATTAGTATAATTTTGATTGTGTATTAACTTGTCTTGTTTAACAAGAAACTGAACCAATTAGTGATCTTGGTGCCTTAAATTAGAATCTTAATATTATTACTCCAACTGAATTGATAAGTAACTTATTAAAAGTGGTGCAAGATCTATGTCGAAAAATACTAGTATTATAAAAAAAAATTTTAGCCAAACGGGAGCTTATGTAATGTCCAACCACAACCTGAATTGTCTTACACCAAACATGAAACACCCATAAAGCCCCATAAGTGGACTTCTTGCATATCTTAAAATTCGTATTAGATTTTGAAAATTCGACTTCATATTTTCATTCAGGGGGAAAAATTAAGTGGAAAAAATTGAATGAAAAAAGGGTAGACCTCTAATTTTAGAAGACCCATAGCAAAAAATAATTTTCGCAATGGGACGAATTCCAGAGAGCCTGCACGCCCAGGCCACAACATGCCTGGGGGCGCGCAGTAGTGTTAATAGGGTGGACGCGCCTGGTCTGCGTCGCGCCTGGGACGCGAACCAGTGCAAAATTTTCTCCAGTCTTCTTGTTTCGTCCAAGGGCATTTGGGTAATAACCCAATGCCCATTTAAACGTGAATACTTCTATACTTAGCCATTTTTCACCTTCAAACTCTCAAGAAACACTCTCAAAATCCTCCCAATATACTATCAAACCTTTCAATCAATTTCAAAAACCTCAAGAACAAGCCTTTGATTCCAAGAACGAACCTGTCATGACCGGGACCTAGGGTCTAGGAGTGACATGGCGAATGAGAACCTGAGGGTCCCCAAACAAACCTTAAATTATTTATATTCACATCATTTGTTCGGAAGCATACATAAATAGTAAACACATAGTTCTAAGGGACGGAAAAGTAGGACTCATGCTATGGGGATATCACAGGGAAAGGGATTAGCATAGATTCACATAACACGTAGCACATAAAGACTAAGGGGCGGGTAAGTATGACTCACGCTATGGAGGCAATTCGGGACTTAGGATCTTCCATATTTCCACATCAAACATATATACATATCATAATTCTCGTAATCAATCCATAATAGCCATAACCAATAGATAACCATGATCATAAGGTTCAAATACAACACATAGCATATAGATGTAATTAGAGTCTACAAGATGTCCAACAATGCGTCTAGTCATAAGATAGGACGGGGGCCAAGACATGTTCCGAGCTCACCCTCAAAGTAGATAATACAAATTGAAGAAATATAGGTAGAGGAATGGTGGCTTGTCTTTGGAATATAGGACTCACCACAAAAAATGTCTGAATTCTGATGTAGCATCAAACGGTGGATGATAGTAATCTCCGATCCCTACGTGGTGAGATCATGTAGGCAAAAATATGCGTTAATACATTTGAATGTACTAAGTATGCAAGTGCAATGCATGTAACTTACCAAAACCTGCATACAATGTTAGATGACAAAGGCACATATTACAGGAATAGATATATAGAGAGAAAAGAATGTTGTATAATAAGATGTTATGAAATTCATGATGTATGAAATGCAAATGATGCTCATATATATAGTGGAGATGTTACCATAACCGACATCTCAAACCCATGCAAGATATTACATGAATTTGCCCGATATTGGGCTCCTATCGGGTGAGAGAAGATTACTTGCCAAAGGTAATCTACACCACACCTTACGACCCGATCATTTCGTATATGGTGGCCACCTTCCTTACGACCCAATCATTTCGGAAGGATTTTCTTATCAAAACATATCATATCATATCAAAAATGAATAGTCATCCCTTATGACCCGGTCATTTCAGTGATGACTACTATTTCTACGCTGGCATATAGTTCAAGGAAAGGGAGAGGACCCTTGGGGATAGCTCTAACGCCACCAATCCATCGATGCTAAGTCAGCATCCCACAAGAATGCATATACATATACATACTTTCAAAGAGGCAATAGTCATTTCCAAAATCATTTCAATGCATTCTTAGACTTAAAGGTCAAAACATAATTTCATAGTCAATATACTCATGCATAGTAATAGTCCATTCGTAGACAAAATGGTGCAAGCACTCAAAATGCTCGAAGAGCGATAATCAATAGACATATATGTGATCACATTCTTGTCATAACCAATACTTTGTCAAAATTATATACATGAAATATAATTGAGCTTAACTCACTTCATAATTTCAAGAATAATCCAATGTCATGAATGTAAATGCCATTAATGATGTGAAGAAAGCATGAGTAGTTAAGATTCAATCTAAAATCAATATTATAATATGAAATTGAAGTGAAAATATAATTGAATCCACATTTAAAACCTTAATATAATCACTCATGCTTAGATCAAAGCCTTAAAGGAACCATGCATAATCATAGATTCATAAAAATGATGAAATTCAATATTTCAAGGCTTAAATCATCTTAGAATCAATAGATAAATATAACCAAAGCATTAATAGAATTTTAGGAGTCATAATATTCAAAACCTCAAATTAAAGTAAGCAAAATTCATGTAGATTTCTTGAAAATAATTTGGGTCTCCTTGATTGGAAGTAATCGAAGATCAAAACCCACATACCTTAGCTAATGAAGGAATTCCAAGAAGAGATTTCAAGAAGAATGAGCCCTCCCTTGATTCCCAAGCTTAAATACCCATTAGAGTTCTTGAGAGAGACTTGAGAGAATTTGATTTTTTGAAACTAAGAGTTAGTCTTGAATGAGGGTTTAGAATTAGTGTAGGAGAGGTTTAAGAATGTAAAGGGGATTTAACGGTCTTAAATAGCCTTGGGGATGGGCCAAAATATAAAAAATACCACAATAAAAATGCCCCTTTAATTTTTTTCGGCACTTCCATGCCCAGCTTCACGGGTCGTGAGCCCCTTCAAGGTTCGTGAAGCCTCCCGCCTAGCCCAAACAGATTTTATATAATTTCTTACTTCGAACTCGGAATGAGGTGATACCAAGTGCGTTCGAAAGCTAATTCAAAGAGCTTTAATTTGATAGGTCGTAGGCCACCCTGTTCATTTTGTGCTAAGAGATATGCCCAGTTAAAGTTGACCCTTCTATCGGTACTTACAAAAAACTTAGCCAATGGAATTCCTTTGAACTTAACTTGATGTAGGAGACCCATGATGGCCTTAGACAATATAAATAAACTTGAATTGACGGCTTGGGAGTGAACCTATCTTGAGCTTGAAGATCCCATACTTAGAATATTTTTTAACCAAAAGTGAGTCATACGGTTGCCTATACGGCCCTTGAGCTTTACCACGGTCCGTGTGAAGGACTGTGGCACTAAACTTAGTCAAAATAAATTCTCACACCAAGAGTAAGGCAACACTTAGATTTTTTCCCCAACCTTGAGGCCATATTGCTGGTCACACGCCACACAGCCCACGAGCCAGGTCGTACCCTATGTCTTAGTACCAAAAAAAAATTCCAAAAACATAAAATCAAGGCCAAGTGTCATGCCACTGGAGGCCACATGGCCAGTGCCAAGGCACACCGCTCATGTGGTCCTCCTTGGGATGATACTTGGTCCGAATTTTGTCCAAAACTAAATTCTCAAGCTCCAATGAAGTCATACAAATATCTGGATCCTTAAAGCTCCGATGAAGTCGTACGAAAATTTGGGTCCTTATATCATCTCCCCCTTGGAAACATTCGTCCTCGAATGTGCAAGAACAAGGCTTGAAAGGCTTGACTTAGAACATGAAACTTTCAAACACAACGTACAATACATAATTCATCATTTGAAAACCATCAAGTCATTAAAACTCATTGAAAACGTATTCAAATCATTTTAAACATCATGGAAATAAATTATTTTCGTGCACATGTATGCATATCATGTCATGAGACTCAAGAGTGAAAGAATTAGGACCATTGAGAATGGGAAGAACCTAATATCATAGGCTTGAGTAGATTGGAAAGGATAGAGGTATCGTCACACCACTCTTGATCCCACTTCCCACATAGCACTTTCCATATGTTGATTCCTCCAAAGCATCAAACCAAAGTCACATCCTTGTTACGAAGTCGCTTCACTTATCTATCCAAAATTTTCACTGAAACTTCTTCATAAGTCAAGTTCTCCCCAAACTCAACACCTTCCAAAGGTACCATAGTACTGGTATTACCGACCAACTTCCTCAACTTAGACACATAGAAAATCAAATGAATAGAACTCAACTTCGAAGGAAACCCAATCTATAAGCCACATTCCCAAACCGCACTTATAAGGGGCCTACATACCAAAAACTTAACTTGCCCTCCTTTCCAAAATGCATCACAGAACCCAAGTCAAGTCTCAAGTCTTACTCAAGAAAATTTCAAGAAATTCCAAGTTTAAGGTATGTGGGTCTTCATCCGCGGGTCCTTTCACCCATGGAGCCCAACTCTCTCTTTTTATAAAATTTCATGATTTCAAGGTTTGATTCTTTATGGATATCTATTATTATGCATTATAAATGTGATATATGTTGGGTTTTATCAAGTATTGATAGATTGTGCATGAGCATTTATTTTGAGCTTATTCTATGAATTGATTTATGTCTATTGAGACTTTGCATAATATGAGCTATAAAAACTATGAACTAGTGTGAACTTTTGAGATGGATTTCATGATACCCAAATTAAGGTTTTATTACTATGATTGGTGGGTTGGTTTGCATGATTTTAAAACGATTGATTTTACTCTCTTATGTTATTACTCTATAAATTACTTGATTTTGGAATAAGTGTCCATGTACCCACCATGTGTTTGACTAAATTACATGACAAGGATTCTTAAGTTGTTGATGAGCTATTGCATTAAATTATGAAAGATATCTATCATTTTACAAGTGCCAAGTTGAGCCCTATTTCAATATTCTACCCTCTTATGAGCCGTTCATGTCTAATTGAGGGGTCAAGCATGATTACTATCTTACCCCATGTTCAAGTTAAGCTCACTAGTAGGGGTCAAGCATATAAATAAGTTATTCATGTCATGTTATCATGTCTCTTATGAGTCATCATGTTATGATTAAAGTTATGATTATTTCAAGTATTCCGCGGGATTAGACTTAGCACCGATTGAGGCTTAAGGTGGGGGCTCGATTCAAGGGGTCCTTATATGAAGTTTTTAGTCTCTAAACTATGTGCCACCATAGGATTATTTTTTTCCCTTAAAGGGATTACTAGTGGATCTATCTAGTTCATGTTTTCCCTCAAGTGGGGTCAAGTATGGTTTGCCTTGGCAAGTAGACCATACCTTTCCGAGTGGGTGTCATGCTTCGGAATTCCAAGTAGTAGCTGGCTTGGTCTTATATGTCGGTTAAGGTCTCCTCCCACGTACGTATATTATTATTGTGCAAGTTGAATGTTTTACGTGCACGTTTTATTACAAGCATTGATCATACATGCCTATTGATGAGATTATATTCATTGCCCATATGTATGTATTTTGAATATTATGGCTTATGTCTTTGTTGCATTGCACCTTGCATACTTAGTATATTCCAAGTACCAATGTATACACTGTGCCTACATGATATTACCATGTAGGGACCGGAGCTCCTATTGACCATCCTCCGCAACCAAGGATGTGTACATGATATGCTAGGAGACTTGTTTGGATTGTCTTCGGACTTCCCATTCACCGTGTCACGTCTAGGCCCTAGAATTGAGTTGTAACAAAACATGTACAATTTCTTTTCTAGAATAAAATAAATTGAATCATCATCAAAATTTTCAATTTTCTATTAAAATTATGGAGAAATGGAATTGGTAATATTCCATCAATGTTGCATTTACTAAGAAAAAAAGAAAGGAAAAAATAAATCTTTTTCTCTTTTCTTTTGTTTACTATTCCTGTGCTTCTAATATGAAACTAAATTTTGATGTCACGTTTTCCATAAAACCAGTCATCCTTAGAATTGAGTCCCTAACTTGATTCAAATTCCTTCCCTTTAGCTTCATTTGGTATCCGGTGCAAATAAAAAATGTCATCATTTTTCTATCAATCCTCCGTGTAATTATGATATGTGGTGGCAACATTTCTCCATCTTCATCTACGTACTCATCTTCAAAGAAGTTGAAGCATGAATCTTTGTTCAATGGTACGGAATCGGTGTCCAACTTCTTCATCTACGTCTACAATTGCAGAAGTCTGAAGTTCCTTTTCATTTTCATGAGGAAAAAGAACTTCGCTTTCCTGAAATTCTTCAGCCATCAAAAGACAAGTATCAGAAAAGAAAAATGAAATATTTTTTTGAAAACGAAAAACATTTGAAGCTGACTTTGTTTGTTTAGGCAAAGCTATAATTCATTCTCTTAAGAAATATTCCAGATACTTTGCGTATCTATGAATTTGTGCATGTGTATTCATCCTTGACACTTAAATTTTTCCTGGAATATATTTTTATTACTTTTAAAAAAATTCTCGTTTAGTTTATACGAGTATAAGTTCATAATGTAACTATGGGGTAACATTTGGTAATTTTTACACCGGAGGAGGCTCCTCTCCATTTCTTTTCTCTCTATTTTCCTCAAATTCCTATCTTGATGACTGACACATGGCATAAATTAGATTTGATAGCTAAGATTTAATTAACTTATGCTATTAAATGGAGTGAGAAGTGTCAATTAAATCTTAACCATTAAAAATAACTTATATTAGGTATCAGCCATCAAGATAGAAACCTGGGGAAAATGGAGAGAAAGAAAATAGAGAGCAGGCTCCTCATAGTAAAAATACCAAATATTACCCAGTAGTTATATTATGAATTTATGTGATGTACTTTTATTAATTAACTAAAACAATAACTTTTTTATATTTAATTGCGACAATTTTATCTCTAAAATTTTATTTTATTTATCCCCTAATCATTATTACTATTGAGGTTGAAACACTAAGAACAATAAATCCTATCAAACAGAGTTTGTGTATGTTAGTATTTAAATTTTTTTGATAGGAGGGAATTTTTTTCTAGTAATTTTCTTACTTATGTTTTGATGTTTGGTTGATTAAAAAAATATTACCTCGAGAGGATTTGAGTATAATTATAAAAATACGATGACATCAGATTCAAATCCGAAGAACCATACCTTTGATCCACATCTCGGGACCAAAACTCCAACCTTGACCCCACCTCAGAATTTGATCTTTATTCCAATCATGCCCTAACCCAAGATTCAGTCACCGACACTGGCCACGGCTTGAGACTCGATGCTAACTCAAAATTTTAACTTCCATCCTAATCCCGAACTAATAATTAAAGAGGCGGCTCTAAACCAAGGCCTGACTTTGACCCTAACTAAAGATTAGGTCAAAGTAGAGATTAAATCTCGAATCGGGATTTAGGTATATAGTCAGATCCAAAGTTGGAGTCAAAGGTCAAAAGTCGAGTCTCGGATCTCGAGCTTGGGATTAGGATCAAGAGTCAGGACTCCTAATCAAAATCGAGATTTTAGATTTAAAATTAGGAATCAAGTCCGTAGTGGGGATCATGATCGGGAGTCAGATAAGATCTCATATCGGGGAAAGTTGCATCTATAATAGCATTTTGCGCTTAATAAAAAATGAGGGTGAATTAATTAAAAATGTTTCACCAAATTTCTTAAACTAGACAGATATTAGGGTTACAAGCTTTTTGGGGGTGGGTGGAGGGTGGAGGGTGGATATGGGAAAATAGATATTGCTTGAATTTTTAGTTAAGTTTTTCATAATCGAAATTAAAAAAATTGAGCTTGTTAAAAATAAAATAAAAAAAAAATGAGGGCACAAAATAAAGATTTAAATACACGGTATTAAGAAAAATTATTAAGAATTTAATTGATTGACTACTTGAAACCTTGTTGGTGAGAGTTCGACTATCCATTTTGTTATCTTCTCCCTGTTTTCCTTTTCAATAATAAAAAAAATAGTATTAAAATAAATTAAACAAACAAAAATAAATAAATCAACACTCAAAGAAGGAAATAAATAGTGTTACCCCATTTAACCAGCATTAAAATAGTTACATCTATGTGATATGGATCAATTGTTGATGAGATATCCTCTCAGATCTGCATATATTTTTAGTTCAAATTTAACAAAAAATGGATGAGGGAGAAAAAAAAGTGAAAAGGAAGATATGAAAAGAATATACAATACCACAGGCGAATAGTCTATATTGAAGATCGTTGTTAGGGTTTATCGACTGAAAAGGAGAGAAAGAGGAGAGTTGGGGGCGATGGGAGGAAATAAGAAAGGATTAGGATTTAATTATGAGGGTTAAACAATGAGTGAAGAGGAGGAGTGCGGTTTGTCTACTTAAATAGAATGAGTGGCAGAGTTTATGAGGATCAAATGTGTTGGATTTCGGATATATTGGATGGGCCGTGAATTGGATCAATATAGAAGTTAAAATTGTGTGTGAATTTTGCTTAAGTTAATATAATTTGGCCTATCCTTCTTGGAAGAGATTGATAATTGTATTTAGGATTATTATTTAAGCATAAAAAATAGTACAACAATAATGTAAAATGATATTGATAAAAATAAATTCTTTTATGACAAATTAATTAAGTAAATGATGAAAAATGTATATGTAATTTTATTAGAATTAAGAACGTAGTTAAATATTTTAGAAATATATATAATAATGTAATATAAAGAATATTATTATTTTTTAATATAATATGAGTGATAAAATACTACATAAGATTATGAAACAACCTGCAAGAAAGTATGATTTTGCAACAATTTTTTAACGTAAAGAGCAAAATATGCCTAAAAAGTATGTTTACTAATTACAAAAGATAAAAAAACATCAAATGACCAAGGGCATTAAATTTTAATTAAAAAAATAATTTAGAAACCACTGATAACATAATATAAAATACTATTTGATTATATACAAATCAAGATAATAACTATGCAATAAAATAAAATGACGATATTATTTCGCAATGAAAAATAATTAATTATAAAATTAGTACAACAAGAGTAAAATAAAGATGATAAATATATTTGTAAAATTATTGTGCTTAAAGATTGAGATAATAGAAATAATTATAAAATATGTAGTTTTTTTTTTCTGTAGCAAAAAGAGTTAATACATTATATAATAATATGCATCATTACATAGGAGTGACAGTATCTGCTACTAGTCGGGGGGGGGGGGGGGGAT
>JAABOM020068246.1:0-38650 GCA_011800125.2 Solanum clarkiae | reverse complement strand
CCAAGTAGCTTCTTCTATGAACCGATTCCTCCACAATACCTTGACAGATGCAATCTCCTTATTTCTCAATTTTTGAATGTGACAATAAAGAATTTGGACAGGAATTTCCTCATAACTTAGACTATCCTTTACCTCAATTCTCTCATAGGCACTAGAAATCGTACATCTCCCAAACATTTCTTAAACATAGAAACATGGAAAACTGGGTGGATAGTTGCTAATTCTAAAGGTAGCTCCAACTCGCACGCAACTTTGCCCATTCTCTTTATGACCCGTTAAGGGCCAATGTATCTCAGAATCAGCTTTCCTTTCTTCCCAAATCTTATCACTCCCTTCATGGGACACAATCATTGATGTCAAATTTTAAGTCTCTTCTCCGGACATCTATATAAGATTTCTGTCGACTTTGTATAATTTCAACCTCTCACGAATAGTATTCACCTTTTCCATAGCTTGGTGGACCATGTCTGGTCTAATCAACTCTGCTTTTCCTACCTCAAACCATCAAATCGGTGATCTCCACCTCCTCCCATAGAGTGCCTCATAAGGAGCCATCTGAATACTCGAATGAAAGTTATTGTTGTAAGCAAACTCTATTAAAAGAAAATGGTCATCCCAATTACCTTTAAAATTAATAGCACATGCTCTCAACATATCCTCTAATATCTAAATAGTACACTCGCCTGGCCATCTGTTTGAGGGTGGAAGGTTATACTTAGATTCTCCTTATTACCCAATCCCTTCTGGAAAGACCTCTAAAACTGAGAGTTGAATTGAGCTCCTCTGTTCGAGATGATGGACAATGAAACTCCATGCAACCTCACAATCACACAAATGTACAACTTGGCATATTCCTCTACACTGTTAGTTGTCTTGACTACCAAGAAGTGAGCACACTTAGTCATTCTGTCCACTATCACCCAAATCGAGTCATGCTGCTTTCGAGACCTTGTAAACTAGTAATAAAGCCATATTGATCATTTCCCACTTTCATTCATGAATTTCAGTGTTTTGAGCCAATCCACTCTGTCTTTGATGCTCAACCTTAACCTGCTGACAATTGGGATACTTTGCAACAAATTCCGCAATATCCCTTTTCATCCTATGCCACCAATAGATTTCTCTCAAGTCATGATACATCATAGTGGATCTAGGATGAATGGAATACTTGGAGTCATGTGCTTTCTCCATGATTCTCTCTCGAACATTGTCAACGTCAGGAAAACACAATCTCCCTTGATACCTCAATACTCTATCTCCCCCTTTGGCAAAAGCCATAACCTTCTTCTTATGTGGGGTCATCTTTCATTTGCAATAAAACAGGATCCTGATCTTGTTTCTCCTTTACCTCCATCACTAAAGATGATACCAATCCCATTATGTGAAAGAAATCCTTCTTTAACTGACTCATGTAGTTAAACTCCCAATCATGCTATTATGTGAACCTCTTTGGCTAACTCTTTTTTCTCCTCCTCCATACAGGCGGTGCTTCCCATGGACACTATAAGAGGATTGGCAAAAACCCTTCCCGTTTCCATCAATACACATCTTAATCCTACTCTTGAAGCATCACAGTAAATAACAAACCCATCAGTCCCATTAGTCAAGGTCAACATTGGTGCAGTAGTTAATCTCATCTTTAGCTCCTGGAAACTTTTCTCACACTCTTCGGACCATTGATAGTTGACCTTTTTTCTGAGTCAGTCTAGTCAATGGCGCAACTATGGAAGAAAATCCTTCAACAAACCCTTGATATTACCCAGCCAACCACATAAAACTTCTTATCTCCGCTGTGAGGTTGGTCTTGGCCAATTCTTAACCGCCTCAATATTTTGACTATCTACTTGAATTTTATCCCCTGAAACCACATGTCCTAAGAAAACCATGAATTTGATCCAAAATTAACACTTTAGAAAACTTTGCATATAACTCATGAACTCGGAGCATCTGCAAAGAAATTCTGAGGTGATTGGCATGCTTCCTAGAATATACCAAAATGTCATTGATGAACAAAATCACAAACATGCCAAGATATTGTCTGAATACTCTATTCATTAAGTCCATAAAGGTTGTAGGTGCATTTGTTAACCCAAATGACATCACCAAAAACTCAAAATGACCATATCTGGTTGAAAAAGTCATCTTCGAGATATTACATTCTCTCACTCTCAACTAGTGATAGCCTGATCTGAGTCCTATCTTAGAGAAAATAGTGGCACCCTGAAGTTTGTCAAACAAGTCATCGATTCTTGAATAGGGGATACTTATTCTTAATTGTTACCTTATTCAACTGACTATAATCAAAACACATCCTGAAAGAATGATCCTTATTTTGCACAAATAAGACCGGAGCGCCCTATGGAGAGACACTCAACCTTATGAGTCCTTTTTTCCAACAACTCCTTCAGCTGTTCTTTCAACTCCTTCAACTCTGCAGGGGTCATCCTGTATGGAAAAATGAAAATCAGCTTGCTCTTAGGAAGAACATCGATCCCAAAATTGATTTCCCTATTAGGAGAGATTATAGGAAAATCCTCAGGGAACACGTCAGGAGACACATTTACAATCGGGATTGACTCAAGAGAAAGGGGCTCAACATCATCCGTTTTAACTCACACGAGGTGATAGATAATCCCATAGAAATCAATTTTCGATCCATGAGGTAAGAAATAAATTTAACCTTTTACGCAACTGAATCTCCCTTGTACTCAATAACAGGCTCATTAGGAAACTGGAATTTAACTGTTCGAGTTTGACAATCTGAGGCATAGCAGACATGAAGCCAATCCATACCAAATATTATATCGAAATCAACCATCTCCAACTCAAATCAAATTACCAAGACTATCTGTATGAAGAATGGATACTAGACAATCTCTATATATTCTCTCGGCTCGAATAGACTCACTAATAAGAGTAGAAACAGAAAATAGCTCAAGCAAGCATTCAGAAAGAACCTCAAATCAAGCAAGCATTCATAAAGAACCTCAAATCTACTCGCCACATAAGGAGACATGATCAAAATATAACTATCAAACGTAAGAATTTGATTCATACCTGTCCAACGTTCTGTAGTGCTTCTCTGATTCGGGCGACTACCACGGCACACAACTGGTCCATTTCCCTGTCCATGCCAGAAGTAGCACCCCTCTGGTTTTCTCTAACTGATGGTATTGGTGTAGAGGTTTGAGCTTTGTTGGCCCACTTTGTTCAATACCTCTGGTAGTGACCCCCTTGGCCATACTTGTAGCACTCCTCAATACCCTTTCGAAAATTTGACAAGTGAAGTTTGCTACATCTCCCCCATAGTGGCTTTCCTTTACGACCTCAAACCACACTCCCTAGGGACGAAGGGTTCCAGACCCTCGAAGGCTGGCTCCTCCTAGGCCTAAAATTATACCTTTTATTAGATGTAGACGCATTTATTGGTTGCAGCGCATTTCTAAAGGATTTTTGTAGAAGGAGCGATCTATTCTCTTGCTTATGTCCATTTGACTTAGTCCTTTTGCCCCAAGGCTCCTCCCTCTGAACCTCCTTGTTTTTCTCTACCCATTGAGCATGTACAATAGGCTCGGGCTTCTCTATTGGTATTACTACTCTGCTCCCTAGCTGGGATAGCATCTCTGGTGAAGAAACCTTGGTGTTGACATCATCCCTAAGGTTCTCAATGCATGTAGAAGATGTTGTCTGAACACGTAAAGCACGATTCAGAAGAGAGCCTTATAGAGGTTTTAATTCTATCGCACAAACTCAGAATACAAGAAAGTGGAACAATTCCTAATGTCCTATAGCTTACTGCTTATGAAATATGGTGCACAAAATACCCATAAACAAGACTATACTAGACACGGCATCATAGACTCCCTAGGACTCTTGAACTCTGTGCTCAGAATACCAAGTTTGTTACACCCCGGGATGGTAGACTTGGCGTGGCTGGTACTCAAAGACTATTTCTAGCTTCCGAGTGAACCACTTGGCCTCATCGTCATATCGTACTCAACAGCGCAAGAAATAACTCAAATAGATACGATATTATTGATAAATACTCACTCATGGTTCCAAAAGAACAAGATTTCAAATTATACAATACTTTCAACAAATCACTCACTCAATGTCTATAAAGCCTCTACTCAATAATCCAGACGGTGCATGACAGGCCATAGACACCTCAACTAGATAAAGTTCTTCATAAAAGATAGAAGATAAAAGGGGCTTCTCAAGAATATAAGGAGAGTTCACTAACTCTGAAGTTTAGGAATCTGGATCTCAGCAATGCGTAGGCTAAAGTCCCCCATCTCCAATATATGTATCATGAAATGATGCAGGACAAAAAACAACATCAGTACATGGAATATAATGGTACATCAACAGCTCAAAAGTAAAGTTTTCAAATGAATAGTTACCTCATCTCATCTACTCTTGCTCAGCTCAAAATTTGCGAGTTTATAACATTTCATGAATTTCCACATATATATAAATATGTAAAAGTAAATTCAATTTAAAACTCATGCTCATTCAATGTTGATTGGGAGTTTTTCTTAACCGACATACCTCATACCACCCATAATTAAGTAATAGACAACGAATGTGGCTTCATTGCATCACTCGTCCTTAACATGCCACAGAAAAGGACGTGTCAAATTTACCTCATCAATCCATAATGAGTGTCAACTTGTGGGATAAGAGTCGCTAGTATTATGCTGAAACGACTATCCTACGCTGGCACATAGTTCTGGGGTGCTCCTCAATCACCCAACTCGGTGCTCAATACTCCACCCAACACTAAAACATATCTTAACTCATCAATCAACTCAATCCTCAATACTCAACCAATAAACTTATCCTCAACCTCATAGGGTTATCTCAATTCATCTCAAAGATTCATCAATTCATTCAATCAAATGCAAGTACTCAAACACAGTCAACTCATTAATCATGTAACTTATCATACTTAACTCAATTCAAATGGTCATTTGGACTCTTTTAACTTTACTCATCTCATCATGTAAAAAAGTTTATAATTTCTCAAGTTTAACATACTTCCATACTTAATGACTCAAATATTCTCAATTCGTCATATTAACCTCAACTTAATCTCATATAAAC
The DNA here is from genome assembly GCA_011800125.2 of Solanum clarkiae. Taxonomy (NCBI): domain Eukaryota; kingdom Viridiplantae; phylum Streptophyta; class Magnoliopsida; order Solanales; family Solanaceae; genus Solanum; species Solanum clarkiae. The sequence goes on along the minus strand of JAABOM020068246.1, from coordinate 33,544 downwards.
TCATTTCATACAGAACATAAATCTCAAGACATAATATAGTTTCAAACAGTAAAATTCTGATATAATGGAAAGAGAATAAATACAATAAACTTCCTCATCAATAACTTCTTTTAGATCTTTAACTCAAGTAAATTAATTGACATGTAGGATCTTTCAAATTGACTTTACATGCTAGAAATAATTTCATAACATATCATAAATAATATTCTCATGATAAAGTACATGAAAATACACTTATTTATAAAAAATATCTTATTATAAAAGATGTAGAAAATAGGAGCAATTTACAAGAATAAAATTGTTGAAATGTCCAACTTGACTCATAAATGACTCGAACCTTTCCTAATCAGCTTGGGACTAATTTTCAACACTTTAAATGTCAAAATCAGTAGAAAATCGAAAGAAATATTGAAGGAAAATGTTTGGGGTATGCTGGAAATGGTCAGATTTGGTCCCAAAATTTATAGGCCAAAAAGTTGTGTGAAGGACGACCATCCTTCAGTAATGATTGGTCCCATGACCCACCACTAAAAAAATGAAATTTCGCAATTAGACTTCTCTCGTTGATCCGAGCAAACTTTTCTTCTACGAAAATTTTAAATTCCTATCAAAACTCCTTGAAATGATTAATTTGAAAATTTTCCTGTCTTAAAAATCCCCTTTACAACTCTTTCAAATATTCCAACAAAAGTTGACAAACTCTTCAAACTATTCCAACCAAAGTAGACGAAAATTTGGGGTCGTTACAATTAGAGAATGTTTAGAATGATATAATGGTGAAAAATGGCTAAGTATATAGGATAGGATAGTATTACAGTACCTTCCTCTTTAGCCACTGCGATGGCCTAGACTTGGGATGGATCCATTCCCCTAATTATTTGTCCCCTACCTCAGCAAAGTGCAGGACAGAACACTTAGGACAAAGACTTAAAAGTCATGGACTGAAGCCAAAAATCTGCACTAAAAAGTATACCAGTACGCGACGCAGAAGCGGCACGAAAACAACACTAGACAATGGATTTTTGGAAATTTTGAATTTTTATACGGTTGCTCTAAAATTTGAGTTAGACCCATTTCTCACCCAATTTGACTCCTTGAACAAGAATATGAAGTTGAATTTTTGATATCGCACACGAATTTTGAGATATATAGAAATTACGATTATGGGCACTTCCGTAGCACATTTTTGGGCGCTTTTTAGGGTCATTACAATATCTCCCCCTTAGGAACATTCGGTCCCGAATGTAACAGACATATATGAGTGACACAGACATGAAAATTTCAGCCACATAGAGATGCGACAATGCACTTAAACATCATTTCAAGATATCTCATCATAAGTGTAAAATTATCATGAACTTGTCAATTTAAACAAAAATATATGCATTGATATGAGGGCTGAACTTAAGGCTTGAGAGATCATATAAAGGACTTAGATCAATACCTTAGGCTTGAGTGGCGTAAAAAACCTACGGATATTGCTTTTGCATATCCGCTTCGGCCTCCCAAATAATACTCTTAAATTGTTGATTCCTCCAAAGGACCATAACGGAAGCCACCTCTTTATTTCTCAACATCTTCACTTGCCTATCCAAAATCTGAGCCGGAACCTCTTCATATGTCAAATTATCTTTAATCACACCCACAACATCATGAGATACAATAGCATTCAGATCACCCACACATTTCCTCAATCACACCCAACATCATGAGACACCCACAACATCATGAGACACATGAAATACCAGATGAACCAAATCTATTTCCCTAGGCAATTCTAACTCATGAGCTACCTTGCCAACCATTCTCATCACTATATAAAGACCTACATATCTTGGGGTCAACTTGCCCTTCTCACCAAAATGGACTACACCCTTTATGTGTGACACCTTCAAATAGACCCAATCATTATCCTTGAATTCAAGTTCCCTTCTTCTCACATCAGCATAAGACTTTTGACGACTTTGGGTCGTCATCAACCTTTCTCAAATCATCCTAATCTTCTCAACAACCTCCATAACCAGATCCGGTCCTAATAAGGCAACCTCACCAATCTAAAATGACCCAACCATTGATCTATAACATCTACCATAAAGAGCCTCAAAAGGGGTCATACCAATGCCAGAATGATAGCTATTGTTATAGGCAAACTCATTCTTCGTAAGTTGATCGTCCCAACTACCATTAAGCTCCAAGACATATGCTCTAACCATATCCTCAAGGGTTTGGATGGTCCTTTCGGCTTCACCATCCATTTGAGGGTGGAAGGCTGTAAAAAGCTTAACTCTAGTGCCAAGACACCTTTTGGAAGGTCCTCCAAAAATGTGAGGTAAATTAAGCACCACGATCCAATATGATGGACAAAGGAATCCCGTGCAACCTCACCAAGTCATAGATGTAAAACCTTGCATAATCTTCAGCCCCATATGTCGTGTTAACCAGTAGGAAATGAGCCAATTTTGTCATCCTATCAACCACAACACAAATGGAAACAAAACCTTTTCTAGTCTTGGGAAACCCAACCACAAAATCAATATTAATCACCTCCCACTTTAATGTAGGAATCTTTATATCCTGGGTTAGGCCACCCGGCCTTTGATGCTCGGCTTTCACTTGTTGACAACTATGACAACCAGAAATGAACTTGGCAATGTTCTTTTTGATTCCTCCCCACCAATACACCTCTCTCAAGTCTCTATACATTTTGATGAAACCAGGTTGGATAGAATAAGAAGAGTGATGGGCCTCATCAAGGATCTTTTCTATCAAGCCATCAACACATGGTACACACAACCTACCTTGGTACCTAAGAGCACCATTTCCCCCTTGGGAGAAAACCTCCACCTTGCTCTCTTTAACCAAGGCCTTCAATTGTAACAAGGAAGCATCAAAATCTTTTTTTACCATCACCTTATCAACCAAAGAAGACCTAGAAACATCCGCAACAACAACATCACCAATACCAACCTCCTCCAGCCTAACCTCTAATCTAGCCAACCGATGCACTTCCTTAGCCATCTCTCTATCACCACAATCTATATGAGCTAGGCTACCCATAGACACCCTACTCAAGGCATCCGCCACCATATTTGCCTTACTGTGATGGTAATGCACACTCATATTATAATCCTTAAAAAGTTCTGGCGACCTTAATTGTCTCAAGTTGAGATCTTTATGAGTGAAGATATATCAGAGGTTCTTATGATCGATGAACACATCCACATGCACCCCATATAAATAATGTCACCATATTTTGCGAAGCAAATACTATGGCAGCCAATTGAAGATCATGAGTAAGGTAGTTCTTTTCATGCACTTTGAATTGCCTAGAAGCATAGGCTATCACCTTACCATTTTGCATTAGCACACAACCCAAGCCAACTCCAGAAGCATCACAATACACCACAATTTCCTCAAGCCCATCTGCAGTGATAATATGTGAGTTTGGAAGCTCCTCTGACATTCATCGGTCCACACAAACTTAGCCTTCTTTTGAGTCAATTTTGTCATAGGGGAAGCAATAGAAGAGAACACGTTCACAAACCTCTGATAATAGCCCGCTAAGCCTAAAAAGCTCCTAATGTCTGATGGGGTCGATGGTCTAGGCCAATTTCTAATCACATCAGTCTCCTTAGGATCCACCTTAATACTATCCCCCGACACCATATTTCCTAGGAAGGCAATCTCCCTCAACCAAAATTCACACTTTTCATATTAGCATACAATTTCTCCTCCTAAAGTTTTCAACACAACCCTCAAATGAGCCCTATGCTCCTTCTCTGCACGAGAATTGATCAAAATATCCTTAATGAATACCACAACAAAAGAATCAGGGTAGGGTTTGAAGACCCCATTCATAAGGTCCATGAAGATGGCCAGTGTATTGGTCGACCAAAAAGACATCACAACAAACTTATAATGCCCATATATAGTCTAGAAGGCTGTCTTGGGAATATCACACTCCCTCACTTTCACTTGATGATACCCAGACCGAAGATCAATCTTAGAGAAATGGCTAGTCCCTTGCAATTGATCAAATAAATAATCAATCCTTGGAAGAGGGTACCTATTCTTGATGGTAACCCTATTGAGTTACCGATAGCTAATACATAACCTAAGGGACCGATCCTTCTTTTTCACAAACAACACCGGTGCACCCCAAGGCTATTGGCTAGGCCTAATGAACCCCTCTCCAACAAGTCTCTCAATTGCTCCTTCAACACCTTCAACTCCATCGAGGCCATACGGTAAGGAGGAATAAATATAGGTTGAGTATCGGGGAGGAGGTATATGGAGAAGTTTATTTCCCTTTCCAGAAGGACACTGGGAAGGTCATTTGGGAAGATATCAAGAAACTCTTTTACAACTGAAACCGACTCTATGGGAAGGACTTTAGACTCCACATCCCTAACCCTCACAAGATTGTAAAGACACCCCTTAGAGATCAACTTACGGGCTTTAATGCAAGAGATGAATCTACCCTTTACCACCACAAATTGATTCTCCCACTCAAGCACGGGTTAATTCGGAAATTGGAATTTGACCCTACAGGTTCTATAATCAATAGAAGCATAGTATGCATGCAACCAATCCATCCCAAGAATTATATCAAAATCAACCATGTCTAACTCAATAAGATCACAAGACAATATTTTATACAAGATGAAAATAGAACTTCTATAAACTTTTCTAGCAACAATAGTTACACTAAATAGGAGTAGACACCTCATATCACTCATGCAATAACTCGAGGTCAACACGGAACTTTTTTGCAAGAAAGGGGGAAACAAAAGAAATAGTGGCACCCGAAATCAATCAATGCATACGCATCAAAGTTAAAGATTTTCAATATAACAGTAACGACATCGGGTACCTTATCCACCCCTTTCATACCATGCAAAGAATAAAACCGATTGTGCTTTAAGGCGCCATCTTGTTAGCCACCTCTCCCCAAAGGAACCGTATTAGCACCTAGTGGATGAACCTCTTTTCCCTTGTTGTGATTTCGAGGGCAATCCACCTTTTTGTGACCCACTTCCCCACAACCAAAGCATGCATTAGTATCTCTCAAGCATGGGCCCCCTTATGACCCTTACCATACCTAGGACACACCTCATTAGGAACCACAACACCAATGCCTTCAGTCCTTGGGAAGTCATTGGCAAATCCCCTACTAGAAGCCTAAGAGGACCCTTGGCCTTGGTGTATTCGGCCACCCTTTTAAAACTTACCCTCGAAACGGGCCCTCTTAACCTCATGACCTTTCCTCTTCCCTAATTTTTCCCCTTCCATTTGCTCGGTATAGGTCATCAAACGTGCCAAGTCCATGTCACCAATCAACATGGCGGACTGACACCCCTCACTAACCAAGTCGAACCTACCCATCACAAATTTATTCATCCTAGATCTTGAGTCGGCCACCAAATGTGGAGCATATTCAAAAGTTGGTTGAACTTGAGGGCATACTCCATCACACTCATGGAGCCTTGTCTCAAATTAATAAATTCCACCAACTTCGCTTCCCTAAGATCAAGAGGGAAGAACCAACTAAGGAAGGCCACGTTGAACTCCTCCCAAAGCGCCACATAGTTGATTCCCTTCTCTTCCTTCCATTCGTTGTACCATAGTTGTGCTACCCCTTTGAGTTTGTAAGCTGCTAACTCCATCTTATCCTCCGGCCTCATACCCATAATATACAAAATCCTATAAACCTTATCAATAAATTCTTGAGGTTCTCACTCGCCATTGACCCATGGAATTCTAGGGCATTCATTCTGATAAAGTCTCTCACTCGAGAGGTCGGTGTAGGAGCATAAAAGGCTTAGGCCCCTTGAGTGAATTGATTAGCCACCACTTGTGCAAGCAAGGTGAGAGCAACCCTAAGCTCTCCATTAGTCGGTTGCTCCTCGGGTGTACAGGCTCGTCTCCCTATCGTGTTAGACATGATCTAGCATAGCAAAGGACAAACATTAGGGAGGGAAGCATACTTCAACTCTATAGCACGACTAAGAACATGAAGAAGGGAAACAATTCCTAAAACATCTCATAGCCTCCTACTCATAGTTATGGTGCACAACACAACCATGAATAAGACTCTAATCAACGTGATGTATTGGATCCGATGATCTAAAAACCTAGTTCTCTGGTACCATCTATGTCACGGCCCATGCCTAAGGCCTAGACGTGACCGGCGAATGGGGAACCCGAAGGAACCCCAACCAAGCCTCATATCATATCATTACACATCCTTGGTCCCCGAAACAACTAAAGTGACAATGATAAATAAGAATAAACAAGGGGATTGGGGCTAAGGACAAACTTTCATACCATAACATAAAGAAATAAGAGAATCAAGACTCATAACATATATATATATCATGTCCAACAACACAGGGGGCAAAGACAAGCAACTGGGCTCACCTTCATATTTAATACGTAACCTAAAGAAAGATAGTCTTAATACATAGCAAGAGTATATAAGCAATGTCCCCAAAATGGAGGACTCACCAACAAGCTTGTAGGACAATCGGACTAGCCATGTGGAGGAGGAGGATGATCAAGTGGTGGTCTGGTTCCTACATGGTGACATAATGTAGGCATAAAATATGCATTAATACGTTTGAATGTACTAAGTATATAAGATGCAATGCAACGAGAGATAGACAACATAGGCAAAATGAATAATCATAAGCAATGAATAGCATACTAACAATATGACATGTATGAATATTACTTGACATAAAACATACTTATATAGAACATAACATATGTGTAAGAAGAGACCATTAGCCTATTGGTGGATCATCACAACCTACCACCCTTGGTGATTGAGGTATAAACCCCGTCAATAGGTTGGTCTATCATCGCACCCTACAACCTGTGGTGCTGGAGTACAAACCCCTCCATAGGTTTATGGGTACGAACCCCTAACAAGAATGATGGATAGTCGCACCCTGCCACCCATACTATTAGAGTGCAAACCCCCCGATAGGTTATCAAGGTACGAACCCTTTGATTAGGTTACTCGGCGTGCAATCCCCAAGTAGGGCATGGTCATATTCCAATACTATATAGAGAATACTATGTATATACATTCACTTCATCACCATTTTATTATCAAATCATCATCATATAGTCATTCAAATCATAAGACATGCATTGGACCTTCAATTCCTCAAGAAGCTATAACCAGACATTATATCAAATAGTTAGAGGGTGTGTAGAGCTAGTGTAAAGGAAGCTTGAGTATCATAGATCAAAACATAGCAAAACAATCAAAATTTCATAAACCTTAACAAAGTGTCAGTGATTTTCATAACAAATAAGATCCTGATTAAATCATATTTAGATCATGTAAATTTAAGTAATAGGAAACTTGGGTATCATAGGTGAAAGAAACCCAGATACCTTATCTTTGGATATAGATTGAATATGGAGACCTGGCGCTTCAGTGCAATCCTTAAGAATTTGAAAATGGTTTTGACGCTTGAGGTTAGGAGTAAAATATTTGGCTAAGTGTTTGAATGAGTATTTGGGAACGTTTGAATGATATGAGGGTGAAAATGGCTAAGCATTGGTATTTTCACATTTGGGAACACTTAGGCCCAAGATTTAATAGTCTTGGACCGAAGTCAAAAATCCACACAAAAAAATACACCAATGCACGTCGCGGAAACAACACTGGAAATTACATTTTTGGGAATTACAAATTTTGATATGGTTGCTCTAAAATCAGAGTTAGGCCTACTTCCCACTCAATTTGATCCCCTGTAAAAGAATATGAAGTCATATTTTTGATATCGCATACAGTTTTTGAGATAAATAGAATTTATGATTCTGGACACTTCTAAGGCACATTTTCGAGGGCACTTTTTGGGGTTATTACACCTGCAAATGAGAACTAAGGAAATTCCATGAGTCTTCATCCACCAAGCCTGATAATTAGATCTGAAAGAAATTCTTTTATTGGGTGTGAGTGAGGGAAAAGATGCTCGAGACTCAAATTAACGCATAGTATAGATTCTCCAAAGCATGAGTCCTTTGTCCAAAGAAGTACTATTAATATCATGATTCATGATGCCAGGGATATTTTGATAGAATCCAAATTGACTACTAAAGCGATGTGGGCAATATGGTACAATTATAAATGAATTTGTACACCTGAGAGGAAGATAGTTGAAGCAAATACTCATGAAATAGCTCGACTCTAACTTAGGTGCATTGTCATTATCAACATAAAAAATAGGGTATATCTTGTCCAAAGCAGTAAATGTCCAAGCCACATTCTCTCCACCATGGATACATTTCCCCGCATCACTTTTGTCGAAATACCATGCAACTCCACACATGAGTAAACCACCATAGTGGGAACAAATAGTCCACTAGCAAAAGCAAAATGAGTCTTGATATAATGAGCAAGCCATCAATAAACATAATAAATAGGAAAGAAGACTGTGATATGGTTGAGTTGTGATGCAACTGTGATCTGGTTGAGTTGTGACGCAATTGAGATCTTATTCAAACCATTATAGATACTGCTAACAACGGAATTGCGAGGCTGACATTTTTCCCGCTCTCCATCAAGCTTGTCATCTTGAATGTCCCAGGATTAATGAAATCACCTTCTTTATTAGGAAGGGCAAACACACACAACCAAGAAGATAAGAAGGCCGCCAGATATGTCTTATCTCTTTTGTCAGGTCTCACCCTAAGCCTAGAGAATGTCCTCTCTTCGTCTTGGGACCACCTTTTTATGCCAGGCAAGACTCCACTAGGATTATGTGTTAAATCAAGATGAAAAGATTTTTTTCCTACCTCGGCGGAGCAGGGCCATACATTGAAGGTTTCTTAGACCAAAATTGTATCCACTTGCTGAAAGATACCTTTTGGTCAGCATCTCAAAGATAACGAAAGGCTGCAAATAAATGTTCACAAGTTTGGGGAGTGTACTTGATCTTCTTTTCATCGAACCCCATAAGATCTTTAGCCTCAAGCACCATTTCTTCATAAAAACCCAAAATCAGCAAGCCTCCAAGAATGTATAAATCCCATAAAGAAATAGATATCTCTCCAACAGATGTTAGAAGTGTGTTTGTTTTGGGACACCATGTTTTGCAGATGCTCGTAAAATATCTAAATTATGATCACAAGTAAAAAGTGATGCATAAACAACGTCGTAGATCTTTCATACCCAAGACTCCCTGACTCCTACAAAGAACATCTTCGATCCACTCTCAATATGCTAGCATTTGATGGTACTTCCCCTCAACTATCATGGTGTCTCCCCAACGAATAACACCTTGAATTATACGACAAACCTAAGCTTGGAAGAAGAGTTGAAATATTAGCATGATGATGATCTAGTGCTTGAAGGGACCACAATTTGAGTAGCTTATTGGAACCATCTGTTTGCAGCGAAGTCCAATTGTATATACGAAATAAATTTTTCAAAAAAGGCCACAGGCTTGCATATCTCCCAGCCAGTCGAGTTTGGGTCAAGAATCTGGTATGCTCCACCCTTTCCTTAGTTTCCACAATGAGATGCTTAAGTTTGATGGAAGGAAAGATGTATTGTCTGAAGATCACCATCTTTCCAAGACTACAAGAAATTAAAAAAGTCATTTGGTGAAAAACTTACATAAAATGACAAGAAAAATAAATAAATATGATCTTATCAAGAAAAACCTCTTTGTCCTTCTTAGGGTGGGGACGTTGGTATATCCCCTTGACACCATAAGGATTTCCTCAAATCACCTTTTAAGGTGGGGACACTGATATATCGCTTTCACACCATAAGGATTTCTTCAAATCACATTTAAAGATGGGGACGCTGATCTATCCCCTTCACATCTTAAGTATTTCTTTAGATCACCTTTTAAGGTGGAGATGCTAATCTATTCCCTTCATATCATAAGGATTTCTTCAAATTACCTTTTAAGGTGGGGACGCTAATCTATCCACCTCATTCTTTAGGACAATATTCTTGTGAGCTAATGAACCACTCGATTATGTGATATCTAAGAATATATATATATATATAGTAAAGAGTCCATGATTATTGTATTTCTTGTAAATTTTTCTCCTTTTTCTCTTCTTCTATCTTTTTGTAGGATCAAAAATACACACACACACGGACATATATATATATATGGGAACATGTGATTAGAAAAAAAAAAGAAAACATAATTCATCAACCAAAGAAGCTATTTCTTGATGAATTGAATCTATGTATAATCTTTGTTTTAGTCACTTTCATTTGAAATACAAAATACTCATGTGATTAAAAACAAGAGAGACAAAAGAATACAAAAAGAAAAAAAATTGCCTAAGCACTAATGTTAATTGACTGTGAGGATAAATCCTACAATGCACAAAATTTATAAATTGATGTTAACAATTGAAAACGTGAGATCTATTTAAAGATGAATAATGTGGCAGTGTTTAAATCCTAGTAGGACAATAGATAAGGAAAAATTATCCAATTCACAAAGAAAAAGGATTGTTTCAATCCCATTGCTAATAGGAGAACTAAAGTTAAGGCGGCCGATTGAAGCTAAAATAAAACACAGGTGGCGTGATTTACATGATATTCTTCAAGGCACATGCAAAGGTGGAAACCTACACTTTCTAGGAAAGGTGATATAAAAAGGAATTGTCATTCCTAATTTGAATGTAGGCCTGCCCCTTTTCTTTCTTTCCATAAATAAAGGTTGAACCAATATTTGTATCATCTAATAATGATCAAATAAATATTTGTATCATATATGATAACAGTTAAGTGATTAAAAAAATTAAATTATACTTCAAGCCTAGGATTCAAAAAATAAAATATTTTAGATAAGACTTGAAGTAAGAGACATTTGTAATCATATAAAATTTATTAGAATATAAATTTTATAAAATGATTCAAATTATATTAAATTCATAATATATTAGTCCAAAAAGCAAATCCTATGGATTAATATAATTAGGTTAATTAATTAAAATCTAATAAAAAAATATGAATTTCATTAAAAGTTCAAATTCATTTATTTGGGCTACAAAAGATGACCCACTTCTTTGAGCTTAATATCCCTTCATCCAAGAGGTCCACTTGACTCCACGAGTCGGATGATGTGGTATGCCAAGTCAAACAAAGAAGACAATAGGATCACACCATGTGTCAAAATGACATGGCATTCCTGTCTAAATTAAAGGCCAATAAATATGCGCTACATGTGCAATCAATGTGTCTCAACCAATCAAATATTTCCAGTTCACTTAAAAGGAGTCCTATTCTTATCACTTTTCTTGCGGTATGTCACCTTAAATCTGATTGGACAGAAGAAAGTTTTATTCCATTATAACTCAAAGAAAGCTATTTTTATCACTTTTCCTGCGCCATGTCACCTTAAATTTAATTGGCTGGAAGATAGTCTGATTCTTTCATGACTCCTCTATTCTACTACTATATAAAAGGGTCCTCATAATTAGAATTCACATCAAGAATTCTAACAAGAAACCAATGAGAGATCGTGCATTAAACGCGCAGATTTCTTTACAAGCAACAAGAAGAATTCAAGAAATCAAGAAATCGAGCATTCAAGTTCAAGAACACATCAAGATCAAGATCACTGAATTTAAGAACAAGGCCAAAAGCCCTTGGATTCAAGTACAAGTCGAGATCAAGTTTAAGAACAAGATCATATAAAGTTCAAGTTCCAGATCATCAAATCCATGTATCAAGATCAAGATCACTGAATTTAAGAACAAGCCCAAAAGACCTTAGATTCAAGTACAAGTCGAGATCAAGTTCAAGAACAAGATCATATTAATTTCAAGTTCAAGATCATCAAATCCATATATCAAGATCAAGACCACCGAATTCAATATCAAGCCCGAAAGCCCTTGAATTCAAATACAAGACAAGATCAAATCCATCAAGTTTTTCAAGATTCAAGAACAAGATAAAGAGCCCTTAAATTTATATTTGAAAAGATGAATTAGAGGATTCATAGAGATTGTAGAACTCACTCCTTGAATAAAATACCACAATTGTAGTAATATTTTTTTCGTTCCTTCAATAATATCTTTTAAGAAGCGAATTTTAATGGCATACACCTGTATTCTACAAAAGGAAGAAAACAACCTACTATTATCAGGTAACACAAAAAATTGGAGTAAAGATGCAGGCATGGAAAGGAAAATTATTATCATATGGAGGGAGAGCTATTCTGATAAAACTTGTGTTGCAAAGTACTTCTATTCACTACATTTCACACATGAACCATCCTATTAATGTCCACAATCAAATTCAAAGGATGGTAGCACAATTGTTTTGGAGTAATTGCATTGGTGGGAGAGGTTGACACTTGATTAAGTGGGAGAAGTTGTGCCTCCTAGAATCTAAAGGAGGACTGGAATTAGACTTATGAAAGATATATCAATGGCTTTATTTTGCAAATTATGGCGGAATTTTAGAACAAATGAATCATTATAAGTGATTACATGAAGAATAAATAAATTAAAGAGAGGAACTTTAATGAGACCATGTGGGAAAATGGGGGAGGTGGATCTGTAGTGTGGAAAAAAATGTTATAGGCTAGGGGCCTAATTGAATATCAAATTTAATTTATCGAAAATGTGAGATGGGAAATCCCTAGTGTGGCATGACAATTGGATGTGTTTGGATAACTTATATATGATTACAGGGGACGAGTTTGAATGTGAGGATCCTCACATGAGGGTTGCTGAATTAGTTCATCAAGGAGAATGGGATCAACTAGCACTAAGAGAGTCAATGCCACTAGAGATAGTAGAACATATATTATGTAATGTCAAGCCTCCATGGATTATGGAAGATAAAGATAAACCATGTTGGATGTTGGACACTAAATGCACTTTCTTAGTTAAATCAGCATGACAATATATCAGACACAGGGAAAGGGTCAGTAAAATCTGTAAAATGATTTGGACTAAGGGAGTACCTTTCAAAATGGATTTCATGACATGGAGAGCATGGAAATTTGTGATTCCAGTGCATGACAGAATAAGGAGATGGGGGATGGCTGGACAATCAAAATGTTGATGTTGTGAGAGACCAAACCAGAAGACACAGTCACATGTTTTATTAAAATCTAACACAGCCTTCAGGACATGGTCCTACTTTTGCTATTTTGCAGGTTTTAATATAACCAGACTACAACTAAGAGAAGTTATTATGCAGTGGTGGCGTGTACATAAAAAAAAGGATATACAATCATACATAGAGTGATGCCTAACTTTATAATATGGGAACTGTTGCGGAGAAGAAATAAAAAGAAACATGAAGGAAAGACCATGTCTGTGGAAAAGGTTATATATAATACAACTATAAGCATGGCTATACAAATCCAGTGATGAGACCTAATATTTCCCAAGCTATACCTCCTTTTTTTAGGATAAAGAGGTCGTTGCCAAGATATATAACCAAACTGAGTTTAGGATCGATCCCACATGAATATGGTAGATTTAGAAGAATTGAAAGCAATTTGGGTGGATAAATATACTTATCTCCCTGGGGGGGGGGACTTGTAAGAACTATGAAAAATAATCCTATGCTAAGACAAGAGTGAAATCGGTATGAAGAGTAACTCAGGTATTGTGTTCCCCATGATTCCTTAACTCGATGTTACTAGATAATCAAATTCTTTTCTTGTGTGTAGCATGTAGAATGGTAAGTTAAGTTTACCAAACCCTTTCATCCAGGCAAAAGGCAAATTTCACTACATCATTTGATCCATCCCTACAGTGTGACATTACTAACCTTACCAGTTATTCCAGTACAACCTCCCCTTGGCCCAGTTTGGTTGATTAGATGAGAAACATTAATCAAATCTAATTAATTAATATATTTTTCTATTCATTACTACCTTGATCTAGTCAGTAACACTAGGCGACTTCTAACGTTGGCCACTATTAAAAAGCATTCAAACCAAAGAGAATTAGTTAATACATGAACACACACTTTTCAAGAATTAAATTTTCTATCATAACCCAAGTGTAGGGCCTAGTCATGACACGCACATGGGGAAACCCGAAGGGATCCCAAGCAAGCCTCTTGACACATCATTAAACATCCTTGATCATGAAAGCAATAAAAATACAACAAGAGATAGTAAATAGGGATAACGGGGCTAAGGGACAACTTCCATATCATATAAATCAAGAGTAAAGAGACAGTCAAAGCTCATAGCATAATGCAAAGCATGTCCAACAACACCTCTAAAACATTGATACATAGCGGGGACCAAGATAAGCTACTAACCTCACCCTTATAGTCAACATATACATAAAAGAAGATAGTCTTAAAATACAGTATGAGATCATAAACATCATCCTTGAAATGGAGAACTGACCAAATAGCTTGAGAGAAGTCGTACTACCCACATGGAGGAGGATGATCAAATGGGGCTCGGTTCCTACATAGTGACATCATATAGGCATAGATTATGCATTAGTATATTTGAATGCATTAAGTATGTGGGATGTAATGCAACAAGAGATAAGTAACATAATTGAAATGCATAAGCAAAGGCAATGAGAAACATATAACAATATGGCATACGTGTGAGATGCTATGTAGTAAATCATGCTTATATGAAACATAATACAAGTGCAAGAATAGGCCACTATCATATTGGTGGATCGTCACACCCTACCACCCATGGTGATTGAGGTACCAACCCCATCAACTGGTTCGTGGATCGTCGGACCCTATAACATGTCATGCCCAAAGCCCCGTTAGGGCAGACTGGCACCTATTGCCAATAAGGCCTGGGAGAACCAGCCTGTATCTATGCACTCTCTATACATATTATAAGGGATTTCTACATTTAATATGCGTTTATGTAAGTAAACAGTAATAACAAGACAAAAGAAAATGCATATGGCTAGGCTGTTGGGGCCACCGTGTCTAAAGTATGAGACTTGACCATACTTTAATTTACATAATCTACAAAGCCTCTATATAAGGAAAAGTATCTGATAAGGGTCGGGACAGGCCCCGCCTCGACTAACTATACAATACAAAAATATAAGCTCTAGACAAAAAGATCCGAAGCAACCTGGAGCTTAGTAATAGCAGCTGGATATCCTGTACTCCTACTGGGGAGATCTACTACCACCTGTACCTGCATCATGAAATGCAGTTCCCACGTAAGGGACGTCAGTACGAGATAATTTACTGAATATGTAAGGTAGAAAATACTATATATGAAGAAATAACTCAAATAGAACTATGCACTAGTGTAGGATAAGAGACCACCTTTACTTATACTGTTGAATCATGTACTTTGTGTTCTTTTTATTACTTTACCTTTACTGTATAATCTGTGCACAACATGTGATACAAACGACTAACTGATCAGTGGTAAATCTATATTGTGATCGTCCCTCGCTAGGCTCTTCCTTAACCCCTCAAGCTACCCCCCGTGATAGGATCATCCCTGGCTAGGTGATTCTTCGGGCTGCCACCCATCAATAAGTAATATACTTTACTTTATCTTTCAATTACCTTTGAGATGATTCTTTTGGTGGTTTTAATATTGGAGCTGTAGGATTGTAGATACAACATATGGAATGTAAATAATCACAAAGGACAACACCACAATAAAAGGAGTAAGTTACACAAACAATTAAATGCATAGGAGGTAGAACAACATATGAAATTTATGTAGTAGAACGAACTCATGTATCTTGGTATCCAAGTATGTATGCAGGTTTGCAAGTGACTATGAATAGGAGAATATAAACATGTGAGAGAGTGGAGACATGGTTGTTTGTTATGTTGAAGTAGATGAGAGCCTCTATGTACCAAGGAAGAATGTACGTATCATGCCAAGTAATGCGAAATCGAATAGCCTTACATACCTCGCTGCACAACTTTGCTATTACCTCAAGATAACCTTCACTTCCTCCAAATATTTATCTACAACATAGTAGGTGATAAAACTAGCATTAGCAGCCAATAAAGACATCTTGGCAGCCTAATCTCATAAAAAAAAATATACGGGCAGCAAGTGAGTATTTATAAACCTGAGCGTATTCTTTCAACCTTTCTGCCCCTAATCATATTTTCTAATACACATTCTCATATACATGTCATGTGAAGCCTATTGTAGTTCCATAAAAGTCTAACAACAGCCCACAAAGCACAACACATAACAATTCTACACAACATACAAATAGGCGGCATAACTTTACGTCCTTTTGCCCCAACGTCGACAGTCCAAAACCTGTTCCAACTTTAACCAAGCTATATCCAACGTTTTTGACACATAAAACCGATCTTACAATAGTCCACAAATAGTCTCAAATTAGGTAAAGGTCGTGAAACAATAATTTTCAATTATCAACCCACAAGTTTCTTTTAAGAGCACAATTACGATGTTGTACAACAACTCTTTCTTTGCGAACTGTAAAAGTGGCACAGCAGCTTAGGTTCATCATTAAAAAAACAAACCATTGTTAAATGCATGAGTTTTACTTCATAATAAAGCCAACAAGAAGAGAAAATCCTCTTAAACAACAAGAAAAGCTCACAACAATCCTTAGGACACATGTTGTCCAAAATTTCGGCACAAACATAACCAACATAGTCTCTTGTTTCTCATAAGAAAACCATATTAAATATATATGCAAACTTACTTACCACTACATTCAAGGTGTAGGGCTTCTCCAAGAACCCTAAAAGCCTCCTTGTGGTTGCTTTGCAAGGTTAAGAAAGTGTAGAGAGAAAGCTTTGTGAAAGCTAATTTTTTCCAAGTTAACAATGACTTAAAGGTGCTACTTGTAAGCCCTTTTAAAGGAGTTTTTTGGCCAACTTTGTTGTGGTTAAAGCCTCATATTATGAAGGTGGTGATGCAGCATCTTGGCCCTTAAACTTGGGCCTAAATGGGTCTCAAAGATGATGGACCTTGGCTGCCCATTTTCCAAATTCCTCTTCACTTAGTTTGGGCCCAATTAGCCAAGTGGGTTGTGGTGTACTTGGCCCCTTTTATTATTCATCTTGGTCTGAAAATAAAGTCCATTTATGATGCTAAAACATGGGCTAAAATTGCACCCTTAACACGGACTTTATTCATAATCGAACATAGACAAATTCGACGTCGGGCCTCGTCTCCATTTAGCTAGCAAATTTAAGCTAAGCAAGTAGGCGACTCTCCTGCTAGCTTCTTAAGTCCTACAAGCACCTCACTTCTCTCACTTTATTTAAGGTTGCGATCTCCTCAATTCGACTTAAAACGTATTTACACTCGACCCTCTTCAGTGTTAAACATACAGATCTCCCTTTAATTGGAGATTCAAGCACTTCTAAAAATTAGTGCTAATTTGACCAAACCATATAATGTTTCATTTGCATAGTACTAGTATTGTAAGATGTGGGGTGTTACACAACCCTTGGTAACCGAGGTACAAACCTCCTCCCCCACATGGTTATCAATGTACAAACCCCCCGACATGGTTGGTAGATCGTTGCACCATCCTTGTGACTGAGGCATAAACCCCTCAACATGGTTGTCAAGGTACAAACCCCTCGACATGATTAGCAAGGTGCAAACCTCTCGACAAAGTTACCTGGCGCGCGACCCTCGAGTAGGGCATGGTCTCATTCCAACACTGTATAGGAGAAAACCATATACATACATTCATTGCATCATTATATAGTCGTTAAACACATAAGACATAGATTGGAGCTTTTATTCCTAAAGAAATCACAATTCATATATTTTATCAAACATATGGCGGTTGTGTAGTGATAATGCAAAACCACGCAATTCAAGAGTGAAATCAAGCTAGAGAATTAAATGTAAGACCATCAATATATAATTGGTAACACTCTCAATCCATATACATCAAAGTCCTTCATCAAATCTACCAATAGATCTTAGATTCATAGCTCAAAACATGCTAAAACAACCATAATTTCATGATGGTCTCATTCCAACACTGTATAGGAGAAACCATATACATACATTCATTGCATCATTATATAGTCGTTAAACTCATAAGATATAGATTGGAGCTTTTATTCCGAAAGAAATCATAATTCATACATTTTATCAAACACATGGTGGTTGTGTAGTGATAATGCAAAACCACACAATTCAAGAGTGAAATCAAGCTAGAAAATTAAATATAAGACCATCAATATATAATTGGTAACACTCTCAATCCATATACATCAAATTCCTTCATCAAATTTACCAATAGATCTTAGATTCATAGCTCAAAACATGCTAAAAGAACCATAATTTCGTGAAACCCCAACATAGTGTATGGTGAAATTCATAATAGATAAGACCCATGAGTAAATCAACTTTAAATCATACTATTATAGGCAAAAGAGATCTTGGGTATCATAAGTGAAAGGAACCCATGAAAGAAACCCACATACCTTAGCTTTGAAGAATCCTTAAAGAAGATTAGAATGGAGACTTGAAGCTTGAAGGAGAACCTTAAGATCTGGATGAGTTTTGAGACTTGAATTTAGAAGATGAAATATTTTCTAAGTGTTTGAGAAAGTATTTGGGAATGTCTTGAATGATATGACTGTGAAATAAAGTTTAGGAATTTTTATGCATGGGAACACTTAGGCCCAAGACCCAAATGCCTTGGACCGGACAAGAATAACAGTGCATAAAATACTGTGTAGCGCACCCTTGGCTCATGGTGGAAGTGGCACGGATCGTCTCTGGAAACCACATTTTTGAGATTTTCAAATTTAGCTACAATTGCTCTTAAATCGGGGTTAGACCCATCTTCCAATCAATTTGAACCATTGAATAAGAATATAAACTCAGATTTTTGATATCAAGCACAGATTTTGAGATACATAAATATTATGATTCCGAGCACTTCCGAGGCACTTTTTTGAGGACTTTTTTGGGTTTTTCAATATCTTGCCCTTGGGAATATTCGTCCCCAAATGTAAAAGAAATGTATATGAGAGATGCAAACATGATAATTTCAGACCACATAAAGATGCAACAATGGACATATGCATCATGAACTTGTCAATTTAAACATGAACATATGCAATGACATGAGAGCTGAACTTAAGACTTGAGTAGTCTTGAGTGGAGTAGGGATGATAAGGTTATTGCTTTTGCATATTGGCTTTGGCCTCCCAGCACCTTTGACTTGTTGATTCCTTCAAAGGACCTTAACGGAAGAAACTTCCTTGTCCCTCAACCTCTTCACTTGCCTATCCAAGATCTTTAATGGAACTTCTTCAAATGTCAAATTGTCTTCAATTACCCCCATAACATGAAGAGGAACAATAGCATTAGGATCACCCACACACTTCCTCAACGTAGACACATGAAAGACCGGATGCACCAATTCCATTTCTCTAGGAAAATCCAACTTGTAGGCAATCTTACAAATCCTTCTCATCAACCTAAACGATCCACATTGAAACAACCCCGAAAAGTGCCCAAAAATGTGCCCCAAAAGTGCCCAGAATTGTAATTTCCTTATATCTCAAAATCCATGTATTATTTCAAAAATTTGACTTCGTATTCTTGTTCAGGAGGTAAAATTGAGTGGTAAAAGGGTCTAACCCCAATTTTAGAGCGAATAAATAACAATTTCAAATTTTAAAATGTCGATTTCCAGTGAGGTATGCACAGTGCTGCCACGTCGCTCTAGTACCTTATTTTGGTGCCAGTTTTCATGTTCGGTTCAAGGCTTTAGGGTCTTGGGCCTAAACCTTCCCATGCGTAAAAATTACCTATACTTAGCATTATTTCACCCTCATATCATCCACGACATTCCCAAATACTCACCCAAACACTTAGACAATATTCCATCTCCTAAATACAAGTCTTAAAACTCATCCAGATCTTAAGGTTCTCAATCAAGCATCAAGTCTCCATCTCCAGTCTTCTTCAAGGATTCACCAAAAGTCAAGATATGTGGGTTTCTTTTATGGGTTCCTTCCACCCATGATTCCCAAGCTTCCTTTCACCAAAAATTGTATGATTTAAAGTTTATTTACTTATGGGTCTTATCTGTTATGAACTTCACTACATACTATGTTGAGATTCATGAAATTATGGTTGTTTTAGCATGTTTTGAGCTACGAATCTAAGATGTATTGTGAGATTTGACGAAGGATCTTGATGTATATTTCTTGAGGGTGTTACCAAGTATCTATTAATGGTTTTCCAATGAATTTTCTTAGATTATTTCACTCTTGAATTGCATGGTTTTACATTAGTACTACACACCCACTAAGTGTTTGATAAAATTTTCGGTTATGATTTCTTGAGAATTGAAGGTCCAATGCATTTCTTATGAAATGAATGACTTTATGATGATGAAATTAATGTATATATATGATATTATCTCTGTAGTGTTGGGGATAACAAATACTCACATGGGAGGTTGTAGTCCCGGATAACCATATTGAGCAATTTGTACCTCGATCACCTTAGTCCGGAAGTGGCAGGCCCATGCAACCATGTCGAGGGGTTTGTATCTTGATAACCATGTTAGGGGGTTTGTACTCCATCAACTATGTTGGGGGGTTCATACCTCATCAACCTTATGAAGAGGTTTGTACCTAATGTGCCTCTCCAAAGAGGTGGTAGGCCTTGGATTACACTAATAATGGTCACACCATACGCTTGTATTATGTTCTATATAAGCATGGTTTTACTTCAAACATCATTCATACATTCCATACTACTATATGTTTATTCATTAACTTTGTGATGCATTTTGATTATGGTTCTTATCACTTGTTGTATTGCATCATGTATACTTAGTACATTCAAATGTACTAATGCATACTCTATCTACCCATGATGTCAACATGTAGGAAACGGAAGCCTGCTTGAGCATCTCCTTCGGCTTGTGCGATTTTACTCAAGCTTGTTGGTGAGTCCTCCATTCTGGGAAAATTATTTATGATCTCTTGCTATGTTCTAAAACTATCTTTCTTTTATGTATACGCTGACAATGAGGGTGAGTCCGGTTGCTTGTCTTGGCCCCTGCTCTTATCTATATAGTAGAGGTGTTGTTAAACACAATCATGTGTAATGTTATAAGCTTTGACTCTCCCTTGAATCTTGTAGTTACGATATGAATGATATCCCTTAGCCCTTGTTATCCCTATTTCTATTACTTTCACGACCAAGAATGTGTAATGATGCACTAAGAGGATTGTTTGGGGTCCCTTTGGGTTCCCCTTGCACTATGTCACATCTAGATAATAGGCTTGGGTCTTGACAAACTTGGTATCAGAGCATTAGGTCGTTAGGTCCTCAGTGTCCAATACACCACGTTGATCAATTTCTTATTCATGGTTGTGAAGTGCGCAACTGGCCTTGATGTCATTGGCAAGCCTCATATAGGGAGCATGAGATGACCCTTGGCCTTGATGATACCGGCCACCCTTTCGGCTTTGGAACTTACCCTCAAAATGGATCCTCTTGGCCTCACGACCCCTTCTCTTCCTCAATTTCTCCTCTTCCATTTATTTGGCTTAGGTCATCAAACATGACAAGAACATGGCAGACCGGCACTCCTTACTAACTAAGTCGGAAATACCCACCACAATTTTTTTCATCCTATATTTTGAGTCGGTCACCAAATAAGGAGCATATTTTAGAAGTTGGTTGAACTTGAGGGCATCGTCCCTCCACTCATAGGACCTCGTCTCAAATTCAAAAATTCCACCAACTTAGCTTCCCTAAGTTCAGGAGGAAAAACCAATTAATGAAGGCCACCTTGAACTCCTCCCAAAGCATAACATAGTTGACTCCCTTCTCTTCCTTCCATTGATTGTACCATATTTGTGCTATCCCTTTGAGTTGGTTGACTGCCAACTCCGCCTTATCGTATGACCTCACACCCTTGATACCCAAAATCTTGTAAACCTCATCAATGAACACTTTAGTGTCATCACTCACCTTTGGCCCATATAATTCCGGGGGATTCATTCTCATGAAGTATCTTACCCGAGATGTCAGTGTAGGAGCATGAGGGGCTTGGGCCACTTGGTTGGCTTGACTAGACCATCCCGAAGTTCTCCATTAGTGGGTTGCTTCTCATGTGTGTGGGTTCTTTACCCTCTCGTGTTAGGCATGATCTAGCATAGCAAAGGACAATCGTTAGGGGGAAAAACCTTACTTCAACTTCTATAGAATGTCATCGAGTAAGAAGAAGGGAAACATTTCCTAAACGCCTCAAAGCCTCAAGCTTATAGTTGTGGTGTACAATACAACCATGATCAAGACTCTAATTAATGCGGTATGTTAGACTCCGAGGATCTATCAACCTAGTGCTCCAATACAAAGTTTGTCACGATCTAAGCCTAGGGCCTAGACGTGACACGACGCATGGGGAACCTGTAGGGAACCCAAATAAGTTTATTAACATAACACATCCTTGGTCACGGAAACAATTAAACAAGCATCAAGAGATAATAAATTGGGACAACTAAGGCTAAGGGAACACTTTCATATCATAGACATCAAGACCAAGAGAGTCAAGGCTAATAGGATAGATACATAATCTATCCAACAACACCTCTATGTCATAGATAAGAGTGGGGGTCACAACAAGCAACCGGGCTTACCGTCATAGTCAATACATAAATAAAAGATAGATAGTCCTAGTACATAGTAAGAGATTATAAACAATGTCCCCGGAATGGAGGAATCACTAATAAGCTTGAGAGATAATCGTACTAGCCATATAGAGGGGGAGGATGATCAAGCAGTGCTCCAGTTCCTACATGGTGATATGATATAAGCATAGAGTATGCGTTAGTACGTTTGAATGTACTAGATATGTAGGATGCAATGCAACAATAGATGACATCATAGGCAAAATGCATAACAATACTCAATAGACAGCATAATAGCAAGATAGCATATGTGAAAGATGCTTAAAGTAAAGTCATGCTTATATAGAACATAATACATGTATTGCAAGTGACCATCAATATAGAATATCCAAGGCCTACCACCTACTTGGAGAGGTGAATAATGTACAAACCCCTCAGAATGGTTAATGAGGTACCAACCCCTTGCTATGGTTTCTCGGGCCTACCACCCCGAGCTAGGGACGAAGGTACAAACCCCTCGATGTGGTTAATGAGGTACCAAAGCCTCAATATGGTTATACGGGCCTACTACCCCTTGTACTAGACAACCAAGGTACAAACCCCTTGATGTGGTTACCCAGGCCTACAACACCCCCAGCTAGGCTTGGTCAACTCACAATACCATACAGAGAATACCATATACATGCATTCGTTTCATCATCATCATTTCATCATCATATAGGTATTAAACGCATAAGTCATGCATTAGACCTTCAAATCCTCAAGAAATCATAACCCAGGCATTTTATGAAACACTTGGTGAGTGTGTAGTGCTAGTGTAAAACCATGCAATTCAAGAGTGTTATCATACTAGAAAATCCAATGTAAAACCATCAATAGATACTTAATAACACCATCAAGCAATATACATCAAAAACCTTCATGAAATCTCACAAAGCCCAAAACGTAGTAAAACAGTCACAATTTCATCAACCTCAAGATAATATGCATTTAATTTCATAATAAATAAGACCCATGAGTAAATCAACTTTAAACCATGCTATTTTTAAGAAAAGGAAGCTTGGGCATTGTGGGTGAAACAAACCCAAATACCTTAATGTTGGAGACTAACATGATGAAAATTGGAGATGGAAACTTGAAGCTTGAATGAGAACCTTGAGATACGGATTAGTTTGAGACTTGAATTTAGCAGATGAAATATTGGCTGTGTTTGAATGAGTATTGGGGAATGTTTTAAATGATATGAGGGTGAAATATGGCTAAGTGTAGGTATTTTCATGCTTGGGAACACTTAGGCTCGAGACTCAAAAGCTTAGGACCAGACTTGAAAAACTGCCACCAAAATGTACTGTGGCGCGCCCTTGGCTCATTGCTCCAACGGCGCAAAAACCTCTCTGGAAATTGCATTTTGCGATTTCCAAATTTTGATATGGTTGCTCTTAAATCGAGGTTAGACCCATATTCCACTCAATTTGACCCCCTAAACAAGAATATGAAGTCAGATTTTCGATATCACACACGAAGTTTGAGATATATGGATAATATGATTCTGGGCATTTCCGAGGCATATATTCGGGAACTATATGTAGTCGTTTCAATATCTCCCTCTTGGAAATATTCGTCCCCGAATGTCAATAAAACATATATGCAACCCACATAAGGATGCAACAATGCACTTAAACATCATTTCAAAAATCTCAACATAAGAGTAAAATCATCATGAACTTGTCAATTTAAACATGAAAGTATGCATATGTCATGTGCTGAACTTAGACTTGAAATCACACAAGGGTCTTTGAGTGATACCTTAGGATTGAGTGGAGAGTAAAAGATAAGGATATCACTTCTGCATGTCCGCTTCGACCTCCTAAGTAGCACTTTCAACTTGTTGATTCCTCCAAAGGACCTTAACGGAAGTCACATCCTTGTTTCTTAACCTCTTCACTTGTCTATCAAAAATCTGAACCAGAATCTCTTCATAAGTAAAATTATCTTCAACAACACCCACAACATCAAGAGGCACAATAGCATTATGGTCTCCCACACATTTCATCATTTCTAAATTTTGATATGGTTGCTCTTAAATTGGGGTTGGATCCATTCTCTACACAATTTCAACCCCTGAATAGGATTACGAAGTCAGATTTTTGATATCACGCATGGATTTTGAGATATATTGAAATTACAATTTTAAGCACTTTTGAGGCACATATTCAGGTACTTTTAGGGGTCGATTCATAGCATAGCAAAGGATAATCGTTAGGGAAAACCATACCTCAACTTCTATAGAACAACATAGAGTAAGAAGAAGGGAAATATTTCCTAAATGTCTCATAGCGTCTTGCTCATAATTGTGGTGCACAACACATCCACGAACAAGACTCTAATTGACGTGGCGTGTTTGATGCCGAGGACCATTATCAATCTAGTGCTCCAATACTAAGTTTTTCATGACCCAATCTTGGGCCCTAGTCGTGACACGATGCATGGAAAACTAGAAGGGACCCCAAGCAAAGCCTCTTAACATTTAATTACATATCCTTGTCAAGCAATGAAAATACAATAAGAGATAGTAAATAGGGACAATGGGGCGAAGGGATAATTTCTATATCATATACATCAAGAGTCAAGAGAGATTCAAAGCTCATATCATAATACAAAGCATATCCAACAACACCTATAAAACTTTCATACTTAGCGGGGGCCAAGACAGGATACTGGGCTCACCGTCATAGTCAACATGTACATTATGAAGATAGTCTTGAAACATAGTATGAGATCATAAACATCATCCTCGAAATAGAGGACTCACGAAAACGCTTGAGAAAGTCATACTAGCCACGTGGAGGAGGAGGATTAAATGGGGCTTTGGTTCCAACATGGTGACATCATGTAGGCATAGAGTATGCATTAGTACATTTGGATATATTAAGTATGTAGGATGCAATGAAACAAGAGATAAGTTGATGTAATCGAAATGCATAAGCATAGGCTACGAGAAGCATATAACAATATGGCATGCATGTGAGATGTTTGTAGTAAATCATGCTTATATAGAACAAAATACACGTGCAAGAAGAGACCACTATCATATTG
Source organism: Solanum clarkiae (assembly GCA_011800125.2). NCBI lineage: Eukaryota > Viridiplantae > Streptophyta > Magnoliopsida > Solanales > Solanaceae > Solanum > Solanum clarkiae. Next base: position 7,851 of record JAABOM020068246.1, on the reverse strand, counting down.
GTGGATCGTCGTACCCTACCACCCTTGGTGACCGAGGTACAAACCCCCCAACATGGTTATCAAGGCACAAGCGCCCCGACATGGTTGGTTGATCGTCGCACCCTATCACCCTTGTTGATAGAGGTACAAACCCCCCTCCCGACATGGTTGTCAAGGTACAAACCCCTCAACATGGTTATCAAGGTACAAAACCTAGACATGGTTACCCGGCGCGCAGCCCCCGAGTAGGGCATGGTCACATTCCAACACTATATAGAAGAAAACCATATACACACATTCATTTCATTATCATGTAGTCATGCAACTTATAAGACATGTACTGGACCTTTAATCCCTCAAGAAATCATAATTCGGACATTTTATCAAACATTTGGCGGGTCTATAATGATAGTGCAAAATCATGCAATTTAAGAGTGAAGTCATGTTAGAAAATTCAATATAAAACCATCAATAGATACTTAGTAACACCCTCAAGCCATATACATCAAATCCCTTCATCAAATCTCAAAATAAATCATAGATTCATAGCTTACAATATGATAAAACAACCAAAATTTCATGAAACCATAATCTAATGTGTAGTGAAATTCATAATAGATAAGACCCATGACTACATCAACTTTAAATAATGCAATTTTAGGCAAAAGAGAGCTTGGGTATCATAAGTGAAAAGAACCCATGAAAGAAACCCATATACCTTACCTTTGGAGAATCCTTGAAGAAGATTGGAGATGGAGACTTGAAGCTTGAAGAAGAACCTTAAGATCCTGATGAGTTTTGAGACTTAAATTTAGGAGATGAAACATTGTCTAAGTGTTTGAGAAAGTATTTGGGAATGTCTTGAATGATATGAGGGTGAAATTAAGCTAAGTATAAGCATTTTCATGCATGGGAACACTCAGTCCAAGAACCAAAGGCCTTGGACTGGAAAAGAAAAACACTGCACAAAATACACTGTAGCGCGCCCTTTGTGAGTCGCGCGAGGCGCGGATTGTCTCTGGAAATCACATTTTTGCGATTTTCAAATTTTTCTACAATTGCTCTTAAATCAGAGTTAGACCCATCTCTCACTCAATTTGACCTCTTGAAAAAGAATATGAAGTCAGTTTCTATGTCATGCTTGGATTCTGAGATATATGAAAAGTACGATTCCAGGCTCTTCCGAGGAACATTTTTGAGACTTTTCGGGGTCGTTTCATTTTCTCATTTTTTGCCTTGTTAGTTATTTATGGTTCCCACAACCCTAATTGTGGATTTAGTTACTCTTGATCAGTGTAGATGCAAGATTTACGATTTTGAATAACATAATTGAGCGCTTATACAAGAGAATTAAGCACAAGAAATCCAAACTCTTCACCAAGAATCACAAGACCAAATTGAAATCACAAAATAAAGTTTTACAAGTGTTTCACTCAAGATTTCTACTATTCTCTATTATTCTGCAATGTTCCTTTTGGAAAAAATAACCTAAAAACCTATTTATTGTCTTTAACATAAAAAAACCAAAATGGACTAGGAGAAGTTGGTCAGCAAACTCTATGGATACTTCTATAGGTCGTATAATGTTTTTTACGGTCTGTACTCAGGCTTTCATGGATTGCATCTTCAATTCTGGGGTTGACTTGCACAACACCCATCTACGGCCCCTATAAAACTTTGTGTCTCGTAGGGGTTTTGTCTGATGACTTTTCAACACTCCTCCCTTTCTGATTCTCAGGAAAGAACACAAAGTCTATGGCTCGTAAAATCTTCTTCGACTCATGTACATGTTTGTAGACTTAACTTTAAAAATCATCTTTCACCGGAATTTTGTATGAAACTCGATCTACGGCCCTAGAGTTCTTACAGCTCGTAGAAGGTCTCATGAAACCTCTGCTTCAGCACAATCTGTACACTTAGCCAAAAAATGTGTCAACCCTATAATCTTGCAAAAAAAAACATAAAAACATATCAAATCTTCTAACATTGCTTTGAGTACACACAAAATTCTAAGTTTTTAAGCATCAAACGTGTTGTATTTTTGGCAACACATCAACACTCTCAACTTAAAATTGTTGTTTGTCCTCAAGCGACAGACTCAATCTACATAAGCAGCACAGTAAAACATAGACCTCAATCTATTGGCATACATCGCACTAAACTCAAGCACAGATACCCACACCTCCTTAAAAACACATCATATAGCTACCAAGCAAACCAACACAGATCAACATATGTGACAGAGCAACTATGACAAGCAAGGCTTTTTTAAATGGGAAATAATAACTGAGTTGGTCCATTATAAACAATGCAATGCAAGTGCCCTCACAGAAAAAAGTCACATATCTCTCTCATGATGATGTTTTCAGTTTCAATGCTTGGGACTATGTAAAACCACTCACTCTCACAAAAGAAATTCAAATACCGTACTTAATACCATATGCTTACCCCTATACTCATGACTATAACCTCTGTCTACTTGGACTAGGATCACTTAAGGACTTTATTAGCTTGTAACATAGGCTTAGGGGGTCTTTTGTATGATGTTTTAGGATCATAGTGACTAAAGGCCCTCCTTGACACTGCATATCTCTATACTTTTGTCCTACCAACACTATTATTTTTCAACTCGTTCTCCCTTTCTCCTATTTCAAGCTTTTCTGGAAGCCCTATTCTTATTCTTTAGCTTTTTGCCTTTTATTTTCACATCATTTTTCTTTTTAGCTCATTGATTAGGCATCACTCAATTTTTTTCTTGCACCCAGTATCTCCTTCTCCATCTATCACTAGTTTTCCCCCTCATTTTGTGTTTACCCTAATATCAGTCATCCGCAACTTAGGCTTTTGGGCCAAGTCGAGGTGCACAATATCCAAACTAGGTACCAAGGCCACTTGTTGTATCCACCCTGAACTTAAGCTTTTTACCTCAGTCAAGGTGCACAGTGTTCAAGGGAGGACTAGGGCCAATTTTAGGATTTTACATCTAATAAGGCTAATTACTTAGGTCTTTACAAAGAAAAGGGTGTATGTAAGGCTCAAATATTTTGGAACTCAGTAGGCATTATCACCCGATAGAGTGAAATACTATAAATATAGAAGGCTTAAATATTGGGAAGTACAGTAAATATAGCAAGTCAGAACTTTGATCCAGGAGTAAGCATGTCTGGAGAATCACCGAACTCCTACAGAACCAACCAAAGTGGTGTGCAAATACTAACTGATGAAACACGAGTATACCCAACCTACAACTGCCACCGGGCAGAGAGATAGCTTTGTACGTAGGTCCAAGGCCCCAATAGCTATTCTTCTATGTCAATTGGGCCCCCCATAAGCCCAAAAGGTACACCCATGCACAATCTAATTCATAGAATCACAACAGAAATCATGAAACCACCACGAAATCGAAATATCAACATCAAATTATCCAGAGTTAGTTGTATGTGGGTGTAAGGCCTAAGTGTCTAAGCCTGGATGCCCTTTGAGCCCCTATAAGCCTACGGGGTACACCCATGCACGATCATGGTATATATAGGTGTGTTGATCCATAAGAAATCAATCAGGTCTCGAACCCATCTAGTAACTAATATCGCATGGGGTGTCAAACCCCTATAATATCAATAAGGCCTCGAACCGCCTTCCCGACCTGGCCTCCGATCGGGGCAGTCAGCTAGGGCCAGATGGTCTGATGATATATATAACAGTGGGATGTATCCGCACGAGAGAAAAATCCTCTTAATACAATAAATAGGGCCTCAAATCTAAACAAAATCAACTGGGCCTCGAACCCAAGGAACATATACTGGGCCTTAAACCTAAGGAACGTGAATTGCACCTCAAGCTTAAGGAACATCAACTAGTTCTCGAACCTCAGAATCAGAATTCTCCACCCGACATATTAGTCGTTGTACCGAACTCGGATCACAGGGCGTGACTCCTTGGTCTCATATAGTTGAACGTGACCACCGGAGCTCGAATACCGACGGGGAGCGTTATCTAGGACTCGAGGTATCAAAATATTCACTCACTCAACCAAGCAATCCGGAACTCCAAAATCATATCGTGCCTAGAGTGAACGTAGGCAATGACACTCACTAGATATATATGCCACTGAATACAATCCACACAATCGTAGGTCACTATCCCTCAAATAACACTAGCTAATCCCCAACCTCAGGTAAGGATAACAAATGCATAAAGACTAATAGCTGCATACAAAAGTATATATCTAACAGACTAACTACAGGGTCATACCTCTCCAAGACATACACACCATGTTCCAGTCAATCACAAGTACTTGTAGGAAATACGGACAATCACCTAAGTATCTATGTGGCTCTATGCAGAGTGTATATATGGAAATGGCAGCATAATCCTAGGCTAAGGCCCTAGGATAATAAAGAGTTAGAGAATAAATAACAGGTCCCAGACCAAAAAATAATTAATAGGGCCCTAGACCCAAGAATAATCAATAGGTATATCACAAGTATCTAGAAAAACCAAGTCCAGTAGAGTCATATCTATACCAAATCAGTCCACAGTATAGCTATATCATAGGTATCCAGAACAACTCGGCCCCCTAACATATCTATACTAGAGTTAGTCCACAGTAAGGCGTGTAATTAAGAAATAGCCTCACATCTAGCATATCATAATAGCACTACGCTACATATTCCTACAAAATGGATTTAAGCCGGAGTACATATCTGTCACAGGACATTACCCCATTTTCAGCCTTTACAAGGCCTTATTATAGTTCTACAGTGCTAGAACTCAACTACTATAGTGGTCAAAACTATTAATCCAGAACAACTTCAAGCATTCCAAAATAACCGTAGTTACCCGATATACTAAGTAGAATGATATCCAAGATGACAACTGTTAACAAATCATGACTTCTGTGTTGAAATGCATAGCAAGAAATATAAATAACAATCAGCTTCAAAACATATATACATATCCTACTCAGGACTTCCAACCATAAACAACTCCCAATATACATGTATTTCAGCACAATCTTGAGGTAAGGAAAGCCTAGCCTACCTGGAAAGCGGTTCCCCGTGCTCTTGATCAGTCTACACAATTTTTTCCTAATTGAAGACCTCTAAATGCCACTCGACTAACAAAATATGAGTCACAATATAATTATGGTTGTTTTGACTATAATATATCAAGAAACAGGGAAAGGTGGATTGATTGCGACCAAAATGGGAAAAAGTGGGGTTCATGCCCGAAATACCAAACCAACCCCCATAAAATGATCTACATATCTCCCTGAGTTTATAGCCAGAAATTCAGCTCAAAACAATGCACAGAACAATCAAAAACAACCCAAAAACAAAATAACATTTCTTATTGAAAAGCATTTATTTCAACAGCTTCTTTATCAATTTTCTCAAAAGTACTGTCAATCTAGTAGAATCCATATATACCATGATGTGTACCTTGAAAGATAGTACAATTTATACCCAAATTTTACTTAATTCCAATAAGAAATGGCTTTTTACTTAATTCCGATAAGAAACGGCTGAGTTATCACAATACAAAATTTCTGTAAGAAGTACGAACGTAAACTGCAACTATAATTACGGCTTCACACCAAATGGAACTCTATCAATTAGTTCTAACTTTACCATAGTGTGCATCTCGCAAATATACACAAAATAAACCCAAATTTCACCAAATTCCTACTCAGAACAGATAATAAATCCCAACTCGAAGTTTCCAAATATAATGTTCAATATGCAGCCAAGAAACATCAAATTTTACCTCAAACAACGTGGAAAAATCAATATCCGACACTTCCACAATGTTTTTCTCTGAAAAATACATAAGTTAGGCTTTTGGATCACCTAAATCAGCTCAGAAATGAAAGAGAAATCGAGTTTGAAAGTCGGTACATTGAACTGGGTTTTGCGTATTTTTTTCTGGAAATTCGTTCCAGATTTATACATACTTGTGTACATATTTTTTATTTAAACCTCCTGGATATGGAAATTTCTCATTCAGTCATGTCAGCACCACCTTTACTCTTTCAGTAATTGCTCAAACTTAATTTTGATGATCTGTCTCATTCATAGTCGAAAAAATACAATCCATGTATAAAATCTCATTAGAAACGACATTCCAAATTCAACGGTGTAGTCAATATTCCCATCAAAGGTCATTTGATTCCAATGTGGGTCCTAATTTCCAATATCAAAAACTTCCAAAGGGACCAAACCACGTCTTGAAGACCCAAAAATCAAGAGGAAGGTCCTCTTAGACGAAACTAATAAAGTATCCACAGAACCATAGAAATGACCAGGAGGATCATTACATTGATATCTTTTAATAATCAAAGAATTAATATTGGATTCAAGTGTGATATTGATATTTCAGTAATATCACATTTTTCTTCCTACTTAATGGCCATTACTCGTGTTTCCAAACATACAACACTTCTCTCTATGCATATATCATGTACGCATTCACTAATTATGAAAAAATAATAGATAAAAAAAATCAAAAGTGTTAATAATTGTTATTACACGTGCTCCCCACACACACTCCTGTCTCTATGCATGTATCATATACGTCTTCACTTATTGTAAGAAAACAATAGACGAAAAAAATTAGAAGTGTTAGTAATTGTTATTACATGTGTTTCTATGCATGTATCTTTGTGGGCTTATCTTTCTCTTTGACATATCTTTCTCTAGCTATACTTTTGATTTTCACACTACTAGAAATTACTTCAACATTGTAAATCTTTCTCTACTACACTATGATCTGAAAGGTCAATTGTTTAAAGCAATACAAAGGAACTCATCGGGAACCACAATAGAAAAAAACTCAAAAGCGTGCCAAAAATATATAAAAAGGAGTGATGGAGAAAACGTTCAAAATACTATGCAAAGACAACGTTTGGCAATCCAAAACATATCTATTACAAATTGTAAGTTATTCAAAGAGCATATTTTTTTCATCTAATCCAAACAAAAAGAAACAAATAACACAAGATGAAAGATGTTCATGTCACAACCCAAGCCTATGGGCTAGATGTGATCGGAAAATGGGGAATCCGAAGGAACCCCAAACAATACTCTTAGCATATCATTACACATCCTTGGTCATGGAAGCAATGTAAAACAACACAAGAAACTTAAACGAGAGCAACTGGGACTAAGGGAGAGAGATGAATACTTAAGTAACATGTAAAAGCTTGGAAAACAAGGGCAAGGGATTGTGGGAAAGCTTACATAACATCATAGTCAAGAGACGAAAGAGTCAAGGCTCATAACAAAGGCACATGTCTTGTCAACAACACCTCTACTACATAGAACTTAGCGGGGCCAAGACAAGCAACCGAGCTCACCCTCATAGTCAAAATAGGACATAAAGAAGAATGTCTCCGTCCATACTAGGAGTAACATAAACTATGTCCCCGAAATGGAGGAGTCACCAACTAGCTTGAGTAGCACCGAACTAGCCACATGAAAAAGGAGGATGATCAACTTGTGCTTCGATCCCTATATGGTGATATCATTTATGCAAGAGTAGGCGTTAGTACATTTGAATGTACTGTGTTTGTAGGATGCCATGAAACAATAGATAGGCATCGTAATCAAAATACATAATATTAAGCAATAGGCATAGTATAACAATATGGCATGTATGATCAATGCTTGAGTAAAACATGCTTAAGTAACTCATGCTCATATAGGATATCAAATGTATAAAAGAGACCAAGCTAGCTTTTCAAGGTATAAACCCCTTGGTGGTTTCGTGGTATAAACCCCTCACATGTTTGATGATAATCACACCCTATCAACACAGTGACGACATATAAACCCCTTGTATGGTTGATGAGTACAAACCCCCAACATGGTTACC
>JAABOM020068235.1:0-38667 GCA_011800125.2 Solanum clarkiae | reverse complement strand
TCCAAGCATGTATGCAGATTTGAAGGTGACTATGTATGGAAGAATATGAACATGTCAAAGAGTGGAGACATGGTTAATAGTTGTATCGGAGTTGGCAAGTGCCTTTATGTGACAAGGAAGAATCTAGATTTCATGCCAAGTAATACGAAATCAAGTAGTCTTACATACCTCATTGTATGACCTCGTTACTACCTTGAGATAACCTTCCCTTCCTCTAAATATTTATCTACAATATGGTAGGTGATAAAACTGGCATTAGAAGCCAATAGATACATCTTGGTAGCACAATCACATAAAAAAAACAACATACTGGCAGCAAGCGGGCATTTATGAACCCGAGCGTATTCTTTCTACCTTTCTGCCCCTAATCGTATTTTCTAATACACATTCACATGTACATATAATGTCCAGCCTGTTTTAGTGCCAGAACAATCTTACAACAGCCCACAAAGCATAACACATAACAATTCTATATAATCTACAAATGGATAGCATAACGTTACCACCCTTCGCTACATTTCAGACGTCGACAATTCCAAACCCGTTCCAACTCTAACCAAATTTTTCCAACAACATTTACACATACAAAAAGTACTAAAATAGTCTTAGAACAGTACCAAGAAGTCATGAAGGACGTGAGCCAATAACCTTCCATCCAACAGCCCACAAGTTCCAATCAACATTACACTTAAGATAATACAATAAAACGCGTTTGTTAAATGAAACCAAAATCAGGGAAGCAAGCTTAGGGTAAGACTTATACCTCAAACCATATTAATAACATCAATTTATCTTCATAAAACAGCCCACAAACCATAGAGAAGTCACTAAAACAAAAGGAAAGTGTGCAGCAACTTTCTAAATATATGTTGTCCCAAATTTCCAGCACAAACATACTAGTATATACTTATTGTTTTTCATAACAAAACCGTACTAAACATATGTGTAAACTTACTTACCACTACCTTTGAGGTGCATGGCTTTTCCAAGAACCCTAGAAGTTCCTTTGTGGTTGCTTGCTAAGTTAAGAAATAATGACAATAAAGTTTTTGGAATCTGAAATTTTCCAAGTCTAAGAGTGAATGAATTTTGCTGCTTGTAACCCCTTTTTAAAGGCCTAATTTGGCCACCTTGCTCTTGAATTTTTGAACACCTTATACCATATATTAATAAGCTGGTTATCCAGCAGCTTGGCCCTTACACTTAGGCCTAAATGGGTCTCTAAGTTGATGGGCTTGGGCTACCCATTTTCCAACTTTCTGTTCACTTAGTTTGAGCCCAACTAGGCAAGTGGGTTGTGGTGCACTTGGGCCCTTTTATTATACTTCTTGGGCTGAAAATGTAGTCCAATTATGATGCTAAAACATGGGCTAAACACCCTTAACACGAACTTTATTCATAATCCGACTTGGACAAATTCAACATCGAGCCTCGTCTCCGTTTCGCTAGCAAATTTAAGCTAAGCAAGTAGGTGACTCACCTGCTAGCTTACTAAGCCCTACAAGCACCTCAATTCACTTACTTCATTTAAGGTCGTGATCTCCTCAATATGATACAAAACATGTATACACTCAACCCTCTTAAGCATTAGACACACATATCCCCCTATAACATAAGATTCGAACACTTTTAAAAATGGGCGCTAATTTGACCAAACCATATCATATTTTATTTGCATTGTACTAGTATTGTAAGGTGTGGGGTGTTACACAACGTCTCCCATAAAGAGCCTCAAATGAAGCTATACCGATGCTAAAGTGGTAGCTATTGTTATAGGAAAACTCAATCAATAGAAGATGGTCATCCCAACTACCTTTAAGCTCCAATACACAAGTCCTAAGTATATCCTCAAGTGTTTGAATCATCCTTTCATCTTGGCCATCCGTTTGAGGGTGGAAGGTCGTACTAAGGTAAACTTTTGTACCGATACCCTTTGAAAAGACCTCCAAAAGTGTGAAGTAAATTATGCACCTAGATCCAATATGATGGATAAAGGAACCCCGTGTAAGCTCACTAACTCATGGATATACAACTTTGCATACGCTTCAGCCCCATATGTAGTCTTGACCGGTAGAAAGTGAGTTGATTCGTCATCCCATCAACCACCACCCATATGGAATCAAAATCTTTCCTAGTCTTGGGTAACCCAACCATAAAATCCATGTTAATCACCTTTCACTTCCAAGTGGGAGTCTCTATGTCTTGGGTTAGGCCACCCGGCCTTTGATGTTTGGCTTTGGTTTGCTGGCAACTATGGCAACCAGGAATGAATTTGCCAATGTCCCACTTCATGCCTCCCCACCAATACACATCCCTCAAGTCTTTATACATTTTATGGAACCGGGGTGGATAGTATAAGAGGAATAATGGGCTTCGTCAAGAATTTACTCACTCAAACCATCAACACATGGCACACATAACCTACCTTGGAATCTAAGAACCCCGTCTACCCCTTGTGAGAAAACCTCTATTTTCCCCTCTTTCACCAAGGCCTTCAATTCAACCAAAGGGAAGTCTAGATCTTGTTTTTCTATCACCTCATCAACTAAAGAAGATTTAGAACCATCAACCACAACAACACCATTACCCATATCTTCCAACCTCACCCCCAATCTAGCCATCCTATATACCTCCCTAGCTATTTCCCTTTCACCACCATCAACATGAACTAGGCTACCCATGGACACCCGACTTAAAGCATCCGCCATAAAATTTGCCTTACCTGGATGGTAATGCACATTCATGTCATAGTTATTAAGGAGTTCTAGCCACCTTCTTTGTCTCAAGATAAGATATTTTTGAGTGAAGATATATTGAAGGCTCTTATGATCTGTGAAGACATCAACATGCACCCCATACAAATAATGACGCCAAATCTTTAATGTAAACACTACGGCGGCCAATTCAAGATCATGGGTAAGGTAGTTCTTTTTATGCACCTTGAGTTGTCTAGAAGCATGGCTATGACCTTACCATTTTGCATTAGCACATAACCCAAACTAATTCTAGATGCATCACAATATACCATAAAACCCTCAAGCCCATCCGGTTATGACAATATAGGAGCGGACATAAGTCTATCTTTCAATGTTTGGAAACTTTTCTCACATTCATCGGTCCACACAAGCTTCACCTTCTTTTGAGTCAATTTTGTCATAGGAGGAGTAATGGAGGAAAATCGATTCACAAACCTCCTATAGTAATTCATAAGGCCCAAGAAACTCCTAATGTCCAATGGGGTCAATGGTCTAGGCCAATTTCTAATCACATCGGTTTTCTTAGGGTCCATATTTATACCATCCCCGACACCACATGACCCAAGAATGCAACCTCCTTCAACCAAAATTCACACTTGTCATATTTAGCATACAATCTCTCCTCCCTCAATCTTTGCAACACGATCCTCAAGTGGCCCATATGCTCTTCCTTACTATGTGAATAGATCAAAATATCATTGATGAAAACCACAACAAAGAAATCAGGGTAGGGCTTGAAGACCCTATTCATTAGGTCCATGAGATGGCCAGTGCATTAGTCATCCAAAGGACATCACCACAAATTCATAGTGTCATATCTAGTCCAAAAGATCATCTTGGGAATATCACACTCCCTCACCCTCACTTGATGGTACCCGAACCGAAGATCAATCTTAGAGAAAAAGCTAGCCCCTTGCAATTGGTCAAACAAGTCATCAATTCTTGGAAGGGGATATCTATTCTTTATAGTGACCCTATTGAGTTGCTGATAGTCGTTTCACATTCTAAGTGACCTATCTTTCTTCTATACAAATAACACCAGTACACTCCAAGGTGATAGGCTAGGTCTAATAAATCCCTTTTCCAACAAATCTTTCAATTGCTCCTTTAACTCCTTCAACTTCGCCGGGGCCATTCGGTAAGGGGGAATGGAGATGGTTGAATGTCGGGAGGGAGATCTATGCCAAAATCTATCTCCCTCTTAGGAGGGACACCGAGAAGGTCGTTTGGAAAGACATTAAGAAACTCATTTACAATCAGGACTGACTCAATAGAAGGGACTTTGGACTCCACATCTTTGACCATCATAAGATGATACAAACAACCCTTGAAAATCAATCTATGGGCTTTAATGCATGAGATGAACCTACCCCTTACTACCACATCATGAATTTTCCATTCAAGGATGGGCTTATTTGGGAATTGAAACTTGACCCTATGGGTTTTACAATCAATAGAAGCATAGTAGGCATGCAACCAATCCATCCCAAGAATAATATCAAAATCAACCATATCTAATTCAACAAGATCACAAGGTAAAATTTTATGCAAGATGCAAACCGGACAATTTCTATACACCCTCCTAGCAACAATAGATGCACCAATAGGAGTACACTTCATATGACTTATACGACAACTCTGACTCAACATGGAACTTCATAGCAACAAAGGGGGTAACAAAGGAAAGGGAGGCACCCGGATCAATCAATGTATATACATCAATATCAAAGATTTTCAACATACCAGTAACAACATCGGGGACCTCACTAACTCCTTGCCTCCCATGTAGAGCATAAAATCGGTTGTGACTTGGGGAACCACCTTGAGTACCACCTTTACCTAATGGGCAACATTTGCACCCCGAACCTTGTCATGGTTTCTTAGACAATCTACTCTCTTATGACCAAGCTCCCCACAACCATAGCATGCACTTGTACCCTTCAAACACGGGCCATTATGACTCTTACCACATTTAGGAAACACATCAATATGAGCCACCCACCATTACCTTGAGCTCTACGGAAGTCATTGGCAAACTCCCTATTTGTAGCATGAGGAGGCCTTTGGCCTTGTGGAAATTTAACACCCTTGTGGAACTTTCCCTCAAAGCAGGCCCTCTTAGTCTTATGGCCCTTCCTTTTTCTCAACTTCTATTCTTCCATTTGCTCGGCATATATCATCAATCGAGATAAGTCAATATCACCAATAAGCAAGGCGGATCGATATTCTTCACTTCCCAAGTCAGAAACCCCCATAACAAACTTATTCATTCTTGACCTAGGATAGGCCATCAAGTGAGGAGCATACTTTGAAAGTTGATTAAATTTGAGCGAATACTCTCTCACACTCATAGCACCTTGTTTTAAGTTCATAAACTCAACCATATTTGCTTCCTTAAGCTTTAGGTGGAAGAATCGATTAAGGAAGGCCAATTTGAATTGTTCCCAAAGCACCACATAGCCATTACCCTTCTCATCCTTCCATTGATCAAACCAAATTTGGGTCACCCCTTTGAGTTGGTACGCCGTCAACTCCGCCTTCTCATTTGGCCCAATACCCATGATAGACAAGATTTTGTAGACCTTATCAATAAACTCTTGTGGATCTTCATCCACCTTTGACCCATGGAAAATCAGAGGATTCATCCTCATGAAGTCTCTTACCCTAGCTCATGGGGTATTACCATGAGGAGCTTGGGCCCCTTGTTGGACATGGTTGGCCACTACTTAGACAATCATAGTAAGAGCATCCCGGAGCTCACCATTAGTAGGTTGCTCCTCGGGAGTTTGGGCCCATCTTCCTTCAGTATTTGGCATGATCTAACATAGCAAAGAATAATTGTTAGGGGAAAAACTTATCACAACTCTATAGCACGACTTAGAACATAAAGAAGGGAAACATTTCCTAAAATGTAACATAGCCTCATATTCATAGTCGTGGCACGCTTCACAACCATGAAGAGAACTCTAATTGACGTGGTATGTTGGACTTCGAGGATCTAACAGCCTAGTGCTCTGATACCAAGTTTGTCACAACCCAAACCTAGGGCCTAGACGTGACACGGCGAATGGTGAACCCAAAGGAACCCCAAACAAGCCTCTTAATTTGTTATTACACATCCTTGGTCGCGGAAGCATATAAAAGACATGTAGAATAGAATGGGACATTAGGGCTAAGGGAAAGCTTTGCAACACGTCAACATCAAAAAATAAGGAATCATAGCTCATATCATAAGTATATAACTTGTCTAATAAATACCTCTACATACATAGATAGAGTGGGGGCCAAGAAAATGTAATCGGGCTCACCCTCATAGTCAAATAGAGCATAAAATAGTGTCCCAATACGTAGATAAGAGGAAAATATAAACCAAAGTCCCCGAAATGGAGGACTCACCGACAAGCTTGGAATAGTAACATCTAGCCACATGGAGGAGGAGGATGATAGACTTGGGCACCGGTTCCTACATGGTGATATCATATAGGCAAGAGTATGCATTAGTGCATTTGAATGTACTAAGTATGTGGGATGCAATGCGACAGAAGATAAGCTTCATGATCAACATGCATAACCATAGGCAATAGTTATAATATAGTAAGATGACATATATGATCAATGCATAAGTAAAACAAGCTTAAGTAATTCATGTTCATATAGAATATTATATGTGTAGAAGAGACCAAACTAGATTTCCAAGGTATAAACCCTTTGGGGTTAGTGATAGATGCCGCCCCATTACTTAGGTGGATGAGTATGAACCATTATCTTGCTTGGTGATAATGTTGCCCTGTCACCTTGGTGGATAAGAATGAACCCCATCTCGGTTGATGAGTATAAACCCCATCTAGGTTAGTAATGATGCCGCCCCATAACTAGGTGGAGAAGTATGAACCCTTCCCTCGGTTACTTGGGCTCCTGTCCCCCTGGATTGGGAGCTATCGCCCCAATAAAAAAATATTCTTGTCGTAGGCCATGTTTTATCAATATCTTTCCATTCATCATATGCATAAGCTCATTACAGCATAATATAATTAATTATGTTATATACATAAGCTCTTTTCATCACCAAAACATCATTCATATCATATTTCATGCTTTGGGCCTTCATTTCCTCAAAAAATCATAACCGGACATTTTATCAAACACCTTGGAGGTGTGTAATGGGGGTAAAAGACCATGCAATTTAGAGATGAAATCATGCAAAAAAATCTGTTATAAAACCATCAATTAACACCTTGCAACACCCCCAAGACATTCATATTAAAACCCCACATTAAATTCAATATTAGATCCAACATTTAGAGCTCAAAACATTCTAAAACAACCATACTTTTATGAACTAAAATTACTGTGCAATAAATTTCTCAATATACAAGACCAACATGTAAATAAACTTTAAATCATGCATTATTAAGTAAAAGAGGGTTTAGGCACCATCGGTGGAAGGACCTAATGGTTCAACACCACATACCTTAGCTTTGGAGAAGTTCTTGGTGAAAGTTGACAATGGAGAATTGAAGATTGAAGAGAATCCTTAAATCTTGATGAGGGTTTTTTGTTTTGAATTTGGGAGTGAAAATATGGTTAAGTATTTTGGGAGGTAGTGAGAAATGTTTAGGATGATATAAGGGTGAAATTTGACTAAGAATAGATAAAAACACGTTTGGAAAACTCGGGCCCAACACTTAAAATGTTTTGGCCCGCAAAAGAAAAACTACTAGGCGAAAAACGCATCTCCGCGTCATGGAGAGGATGCAAAGATGGATTTGTACAAAAGCACACCAAAGGCGCATCGTGGAAGCATCACGAACAGCTCACTGGAGATCATCCATTAAAAATTTATAATTGCTATTATTTTTCTCTTAAATTGAGGTTAGACCTTTTTTCACCTAATTTTTGACCCCTAATCACAAATATGAAGTCAAATATTTGAAATAACAAACGGATTTTTAGATATATTGAAATTAAAATTTTGGCATTTCAAGGAACGTTTTTGGCACTTTTTTGGGTCGTTTTAGCCACGGTGAAATTCGACCTTCACCTTCACAAGAGGGCTGGAAGAACATGAGTTACTATCCTGTATGCGAATTTCCAATTAGAGTTTTGTTGTCTAGGGTAATTGAGTCAACGAACCATGGGGAACACAATTCCTAAGTTGTTCCTAAATTTGAGTGTTTTCTTTCATAGTTAGTATAGTGCTTACTTTTATTTTTTTATTCATAAATAGAAAACCCCCTCTCCTTCCCTCCCCCCCCCCCCTCGGTCTAGAAATTTTAGTTATTGATGCTTGAAATGACTGATAGTGGATCTCTAGTGTCAAGCTCGCATTCCTTATAGGTTCGACCCTAACCTTTGGTTAGGTTAATTGCTGATTGCGATCGCTTTCTTATTGGAGCATGAACATCAGATCAAAAATTATGGCATCATTACCGGGGAATATGGTTAGGTTCTTGACTTGATTTCACTATTAGTTAGCTCAAGTACTAATTTCTAGATTCTCTTGTATTTTACTTTTATTTTTGTTTTTATTGTTTGATTTTATTTTCTAGGTATACTAGGTTGTATGCCCAAGTCAAGGACCAAGGCAATCCCTTAGTTCCGATCAATTTATAAATCCATCAACGCTTTAGAAGAATGGCTCAGGTGAATGAGGATATCCCAGTTGAGAAAGAAATGAATATGAATGATGATATGTGAACAGAAGAAAGTCCACCCCTGAGGGATGATAGGGCACAACTTTTTGGACTTCAACAAGAACTCTTATGGTTGGAACCAATATCGCTTGAACCCTATGGTCATGGATGTTACTGGTGCTATAGTTTTGCCATCATTACCGGCAGACACCAAGTTCTTGGTGTCAAGTGGATTACTTCAAATGCTCCAAAACCATGGGTTGTTCACAGGGCTACTTTCAGAGGATCCCCATCGTCATCTTCATAATATTGTCTTCGTCAAAAAAAGTGTCATGGGGACACAAAATCTTTCTCTTGATAAAGTTGGTCTACGGGTATTTGCATTGTCACTAACTGGTAATGTAGCTGTGTAGTTGTCTGAGCTTCCTCCGGGTACAATAACAAGTTGGGAAGAGCTTCAGAGAGTGTTTTCTAGAGAGATATTTCCCAAGATCAAAGAAGCTTAAGCTCAAGGATCAAATAAACAATTTTGAGAAATTATCGAGTGACTCTATTAGTACTATATGGATGAGATTCCCCAAATGTTTGAGGATGGTCCCCTATCATAAGATTGTCAATGATGCCTTGGTTGAGATTTTATATCAGGAACTTGACAAGAATAGTCAAGCTTGTGCCGACATAATCATAGGATGCATGTTTCTTGACTAACCTTTTGCATTGATAGCGGCAAGGATGAAGCAAGTGGTTAAAACCAATAGATCATGGGGTCAAAGAGAGCGAGGTGCAATGAAGACTTCTTGTGCAGTCAAAATAAACAAAGAGCAAGCAAAGGTCAACGAGGAGATCATGGAACAACTTACTCAACTTCGTACGAGTATGGGCGTGGTTTTAAAGCAAAACCAAGCGAGTGTTCAAGAGGTAACCCACTAACCTCCTAAGGCTCCTATGTATGAAGACCCATTCTTTGATGAAGATGTTTGTTTCATGAGCAACCAAGCGGCAGGTTTCCAGAATAACCTCCAAGGGTCCAACTCGAACTATTGGAAGCAAGGTTTTGAGAATTAAGGTTGGAACTACAACTATGATGGTGCTTACAAAGATAATCGAGGTGGTTACTGTAAGAGAGATAGAGTGTCGGAGGCCGAATGGGTAGAAAAGATGGCTGTAGAAATGGTCCTTATGTGCGACCCCATAACCGTGATGTCATGCCAAGTACTTTGAGGCTTGAAAAGATGTTTTACAAGTTGTTGAAAAGAGCCGACCACCAAGATGAGACCTTGAAAGGAATGAAGTCGGACATTTCAAGCATAAACCAAAAGATAAAGTCCCACTTCATGGTGATTAAATAATTAGAAAAACAATTTGGGAAAGTTTCTTCACAATTAAACCAACGCCAAAAGGGCACCTTACAAAGCAATACGGTTCAAAATCCAAAGAATGATAGGCATTGCATGGTAGTCATGAATCTGAGTAGCAAAAACACCACCGATCTACCATGCCAGATGTTATGGATGAAAGTTGTAAAGAAAATATTAGTGAAGAGACAAAAACCCACAACACAAGGGAGAAACCAAAGAAATATAAAACCTTTCCAAGGCCCTCTCTGCCTTTTCCCCAAAGGCTTAGGAGAAGAAAAGAGGAAGGTGAGTTTGAGCAGTTTTTGGCAATGATTAAGATCTTGTCGATGGATATCCCTTTGATTGAAGTTCTTGAGAGGATTCCTGGGTATGCTAGATGGATGAAAGAACTAGTCAAGAAGAAGAAAAAACTTAGCCAAGATCTCTCCCAAAATTTTCAACACTGCAGTGCCATCATCACAAAGTCTCTGGTGAAAAAATATGAAGACCCTGGTGCCTTTACCATATGATGCACTATCATAGAACTTACATTTGCCAAAGCACTATGTGATTTGGGAGCCATCATCAATTTGATGCCTCTTACCATATTTAGAAGGCTTAGTTTGGGCACCCCTGTCCCTACAAAGATGCGGTTGCTAATGGCAGATAGAATAGCCAAGAAGCCTGTGGGGATACTTTATGATGTGCTGGTCAAGGTAGATAAATTTATATTTTCTACAGATTTTGTTACACTTGACTGGGGTTGATTTTGCAGTTCCTATCATCCAGGAGAGGCATTTCTTAGCCACAGTTCGCATGTTGGTTGATATGAAAAAAGGGTTGCTTAATCTTCGATTTGGTGAAGAGGCAGTTGTGTTCAAGTTTGCCAGCAAGATAGAAAGAATTGTGAGTTTCAGGTAGTCTCAATGGTTGAAATGGGTGATGACAATGAAATAGAGGTCTCGGTTGAGTTAAGACTGGGAGTCGAATCTTTGGCAGCTGTGTTGATGAATTTTGATGGTGAAAGCATTCCTGATTATGAGGAAATGGTAAAATCCTCTTGGAGTGTCATTTAAGCCTAGATGACAGGCCAGGTTGGAGTTAGATTTGAGCAATAGGGAAACTCCACCTATGAAGACTTCCATGGAAGTCCCACCTAAGTTAGAGTTGAAGGCATTATTGGCACATCTGAAATATGCATATTTGGGAGAAAACAGTACACTACCAGTCATAATTGCAGCTGATTTCAGTGAAGTACATGCAGAGGCCCTTGTCTCATTTCTCAAACAATTCAAAAGGGCTATTGGGTGGACAATTGCAGATACAATTGACATACCTCCAGGGATATGCACTCATAAGATTCAACTAGTCAAGGATTATAAATCGAGTATCGAATATCAGAGACAGTTAAATCCTCCAATGTAAGAAGTGGTTCGAAAAGAAATCACTCAAATGGTTAGATGCAGGGGTAATATATCCTATCATTGATAGTGAGTGGGTGAGCCCTGTGCAATGTGTCCCAAAGAAAAGGGGTGTCACCATGGTGCCAAATGAGAAAAATGAGTTGATTCTCGTGCAACCAGTCATCGGATACAGAGTGTGCATGGACTACAAAAGGTTGAACGCTTCCACAGAGAAAGATATTTTCCCCCTGCCATTCATGGATCAAATACTTGACAGGCTTGCAGAGAAGGGTTGGTACTATTTCCTTGATGGATATTCTGGGTATAATCAAATTGTTATTGCACTTTAAGATCAAGAGAAGATCACTTTTACATGCCCATATGGTACCTTTTCATTTAAGAGAATGTCGTTTGGGTTATGTAACGCTCCAGCAACATTTCAAAGATGTATGATATCTATTTTCTCAGATATGGTTGAAAGCAATATTGAGGTGTTCATGGATGATTTTAGTGTGGTTGGTCAATCTTTTGAAGAGTGCCTGTTGCACTTGTGTGATGTATTACAAAGATGTATTGACACTCACCTGGTATTAAATTGGGAGAAATGTCACTTTACGGTCAAGGAAGGCATTGTTCTTGGTCATAGAATTTCAGGCAAGGGAATTGAGGTTGACAAAGCAAAAATTAAGGTTATCGAGAAACTACCACCACCAATTTTTGTGAAAGGTATCCAAAGTTTCTTGGGCCATATGGGGTTTTACTGTCACTTCGTAAAGGATTTTTCTAAAATCTCACAAGCACTGTGCAAGTTGTTGGAGAAATATGCCAAATTTGTTTTCGATGATACATGAATGCACGCCTTTGAAGAGTTGAAGAGAAAGTTGACCTCGACACCTATTATTGTGGCTCCAGATTGGTCAAAACCCTTTGAACTAATAAGTGATGCAAGTGGGGTTGAATTAGGTATGGTGTTGGGGTAGCGGAAGGAGAGGATTTTGCATCTTATCTATTATTCTAGTAAGGCACTTAATATGGCTCAGAAGAATTACACAGTCACTGACCAAGAATTGCTCGCCCTACTTTTTGCCTTCAAAAAATTTTGGTTATACTTATTGGAAGATAAGGTGGTGGTGCACACAGACCACGAAGTACTCAAATATCTGATGGCTAAAAAGGATGCAAAATTGAGACTGATCAGATGGGTACTCCTCTTGCAAGAATTCAAATTTGATGTGATTGACAGAAAGGGCTCAAAAAATTAGGTAGCCGACCATCTCTCAAGATTAGAAGATGAAGCTATGGTGAAATTTGATGATGGAATTGATATCAATGACTCCTTCCCTGATGAAAGAGTGTTGGCAGTCTCACATGATCTTATGCCCTGGTTCGCAGACTATGTGAACTATTTGGTGAGTGATATAGTGCCTCCTAACTTGAATACCCATCAATGTCTCAAGTTCATGCACGATGTGAAGAAATTCTTTTGGGATGAGCTATATTTATTTCATATTTGTGCTGATGGGATCATCTGTAGGTGTGTTCTCGAGGTGGAAATGATGAGCATTCTTGACATATGCCACTCATCGTTGGTGGGTGGCCATCACAGTGGAGCTTGAACTGCTTATAAGGTACTACAGTGTAGCTATTATTGGCCATCTATACATCAGGATGCTCATTACTATGTCAATTCTTATGATAGATGTCAAAGAGAGGGTGGAGTCTCCTGAAGACAAGAACTCCCTCTTAATCTTATTTTGGTGATCGAGTTGTTTGATATTTGGGGTATCGATTTCATGGGACCTTTTGTTAGCTATGATGGGAATAAGTATATCTTAGTTGTCGTTGATTATGTCTCTAAATGGGTAGAGGCCATAGCCAAACCATACAATGAGGGCAAGAATGCTACCGGGTTTCTCTGAAGAAACATTTTCTTCAGGTTTGGCACACCTCGAGCAATTATCAATGATGGGGGTTCTCACTTTTGCAATTGACTGTTCAAAGCTCTCCTTGAAAGGTATGGTATGAAGCACCGGGTGGCAACCCCTTACATCCCCAAACAAGTGGGCAAGTGGAAGTATCAAATTGAGAGATAAAGCAAATCTTGTCCAAGACTGTGAATGTGAATCTCACTTATTGGTCAAGGAAGTTGGATGATGCCTTGTGGCCTATCGCACAGCCTTCAAAACACCAATTGGAATGTCTCCATATCAATTGGTGTTTGGAAAGGGTTGTCCCCTACCAATTGAACTTGAGCACAAATCACTATGGGCACTGAACAAGCTAAATCTAGATTGAAATGAAGCAATAACAACTAGACTAATGCAGGTCAATGAACTTAATGAGTTTAGGCTGCGACCATATGAGAGCTCTGCCTTGTACAAGCAAAGAACAAAAATTGAGCATAATCACATATTGAGAACCGCCAAATTGCTCCAGGAGATATGGTGTTTCTTGACAACTCGAGATTAAAATGGTTTCCTAGGAAACTCAAATCCAAGTGGATGGGACCTTTCAAGGTGGTAAGCATTTTTAGTCATGGAGCCATCGATTTAGAAAGCAGGAATGGTAAAATCTTCAAGGTCGTTGAATAGAGGGTCAAACTGTACATGGGTAATATTGAAGAAATTAAGATAATGGAAAAGTGGGACCCTGAAGAAGCATGAGTACAAAAAGCATCACATCATGCTGCGACAATAAATCAGGCGCTTCCTGGGAGGCAACACAACATATACCCCTTGTTTCTCTTCTTGATGATTTTAATTTGAGGAAAAAGTATTATCTTTTCATGGGCTGTGAGAAATTATGGATTAAGGTTAAGTCTAAGTAGCCTCGAGTCCATAACTTTTCCTATTTTTGATCCCAAGGTTTTCTTACCGTATTTATTTTTCCTTGTGGGTATTTTAATTTCTGTTGAACCAGCATGTCTAGGTAGTGTAGATAATTTGTAGATACCTAGTAGTATTATCTTTTGGCATATACATAGTCATTAAATACTTTTTTAAATTTTGTTGAAAATTCGGTACCTTCAAAACTTTTGAGATTGTTAGTTGTTAGTGCAATCATGCAAATTGATTATCTGGTAATGTTTGTTCTGATAATGAGAAGGCAAGTTGATACTTGAAGCATGAACTGGAGTCTATAATTGATTATGTATGCAATGTCATGTGTGTTGTGAGCTTATTTTGCCGCATTCATGTATTATGTATAGACTCAAAACTTGCCTTAGTAGTCTAAGATTGGTTGGTGATATAGTTGATTTGGAAGGTATCTTAGGCTTTGTTCTTTTAGTGAGCTCATTTTGCCTAAATGACTTACCAGATGTGTAGCTGACCCCTTGTTCCTATTGTTTGAGCCTCTCTTGCACTCATTTTTTTCTTGACAGCTAGCTAGCTTAGCCTTGTTTTATGAAATATCTTGATATTGGCCCTGATCTATCCTTGAGCATGTAAATGTCGATTGAGGCTAAAAGCCTAAGTTGAGGGTGGCTATGAATAGTGGCCCTAGTTTGGGGAATAGATATTGTGTACTACACCTCAGGCTAAAAACCTAAGTTGAGGGTGGCCTTTATTGTGGTAAAGTAATGAAAATAAGGTGGTTAGATCAGAAAAAAAGAAAGAAATGAAAAGTCAGGAGCTGAGGTGAGAAAAAGAAAAGAAAAGAAAAGTGTCTTGAATTGAAGAGAATAGCAAAAATGCGTTCAAAAATAAGGCACAGTTGAAAAAGACAAAGAAGGCACCCGGAAAAAGCTTGAAATAGAATAATAAGGGCGGATTTAGTGGAAATGGTTGGATTATGAAGGTGAAAGTGTTGGTAAACATGATTCAAGGATAGCTTTAAGTCACTACTTGCCTAAAATGCAATACCAAATCCCCATTAGCCTATGTTACAAGCCATTAAGTCCTAAAGTGATCCAAATCCACTTTGTCACCAATCTAGAAGGTGAGTATGGAGGCAAGCTTATGGTGTTAGTCATTTTGCATGAATTTCATTTGTGAGAGTGAGAATGCTAGCATAGTCTACAATAAGGCAAACCAACAATAATGTAAATAAATGACATAGTTGAGAGTTTACCCAAAGCAATTAAGAATAAGAGCACCACAAGTTGCAAACTATAAGCTTTGAGGAGTCAAGAATGAATACAATGTGTCTTGCAATCCCCAAAAGTGAGTTTTCCAATCAAAGTTTGAAACCTACCCTAAACCCTAAAAATATTCTACAGAGAATATTCAAATTGTTCTCTCTAACATTCACGTCTGGGATCTTTTACAATAAACCCTATCATATAGTATTTATAGTGTTTACAAATTCAACCCTAAAAATTAAACGGAAAAGACAGCTGGCAGTAGGTACGTCGAATAGGTACGACCCGCAGGGTGACCTATGAGTTGTAATCGGGGTCTCATATTAGGCATTTTGCATTTTGGACTTGACTGTTATGACCCACTGATACGAGTCATTGCTTGAGCTATGACTCATATACTCCTCTCATAGTCTATGCCTTCAATTCTTGGTCCAAAATTTGTCTCTCTGTTTCTTGCTACAAACCCACCTATACGAGTCTTAGAGAGACCTACGACTCATAGAGTGGCCTCATAGGGCTGATCTCCACTTAGAAGATTTCAAGTTTTTGCTCATTGTTCATTGCTATGAGTTCACCCTACAACTTGTAGCTTGTGCCACGACTCGTAAAAAGGATTGTATGTCCTACAATTCAGCAAAATCTGCAACTTTCTCCCAAAATCATATCAACCTACCTTTTCTTCAATAATAACACAAAAACACATAAAATCATAAAAAGTCACATTAAAAACTCACAAAATCCCTTATTTTAGGCATCAAATGTGTTATATTTTGACATCATATCAACACCCTCAACTTAGAACTATTGTTTGTCCTCAAGCGACGACTTAATCTAAGCAGATAATGAGAAACACATAGCAGTTACACTAATGGCATATACATCATTTACTCTAATTCAGGTATCCAACTCTTATTTTCAAAACTAAATTGCAAAGCTACTTAGCAAACCAAAACACAAAGAATGTATCCGATAATCCAACTATGACAAGCGAAGGAATATCAACCATCCATAGTCACTACGCTAGTCATATGCCAATCAAGCATTGCAAATGCCCTCACAGAAAAGAAGTTCATCTATCTTACTCAAAATGCATTCAGAATTCAAGGTTTAGGGTAGGTTTCAAATTTTAATTGGAAAACCCACTTTTGGGGATTGCAAGACTCATATTGCATTCGTTCTCTATTCCTGAAAGCTTATGATTTACAACTTGTGGTGCTCTTATTCTTCAATGCTTTGGGTAAACTCTCAATTATGTTATTTATTTGCATTATTGTTGGTTTTTCCTTACTCATGAGTAGTTCAGCACTCACAACTTGGGGTTGTGGGAACCATGGGTAATTGACTTGAAATAACTTTGGCTTTGTGCATTTCTATGATTGGGGTTTTACATGTATTGTTAATTTCTCTTTATTTTGATTGATGTTTGGTGGTGTCCAACATCAAACCCCTCCAAATATCACAATCCCGACTAAGGTAGTGAGGAATAGGAAAAGAAAAGTAGACGACAGGATTCAATTGATATGTTCTCATCCAATCAACCAAACCTGACCAAAGGGAGGTTGACTGAGATATTGGGTAACAATTAGTTGGGACACCATGGTTATTGACGATGCACCATGGTGAAATTCGACCTTCACCTTTACAAGAGGGCGGGAAGAACCTAAGTTACTGTCCTGCATGAAAATTCCCAATTAGAGTTATATTGTCTAGGATAATTAAGTCGACGAACCATGAGGAACTCAATTCCTAAGTTGTCCCTAAATTTGAGTATTTTCTTGCATAGTTAGTATAGTGTTTACTTTAGTCTTTTTATTCTCACATCGCAAACCCTTCCTCTCATCTAAAGATTTTCGTTATTGATGCTTGAAATGATTGATAGTGGATCTCTAATGTCAAGCCTTATATTCCCTGTGGATTCAACCCTAACCTTTGGTTAGGTTAATTGCTGACAGCGATCACTTTCTTATTGGAGTGTTAATATCAGATCAGGTGGCCACACATGCTAGACATAGTTATCCTAGCCAATATTAGGAATGCCCAAAACACTTGAGATGTCACCAGTCTCTAGGTGAATGGGATGACCTCACATAGTAGTAATGAATGCAAAATCTCAAGCCAAACCCCTACCATTGGATTCATGCATCTCTATTTTAGCAAACTTACATTGAGTATCCCCTTGTAAACAACTGACACCACCCTTGACATTCCTATTTTGCCAAGAAAATTTCCATTTCAGGTCCTCCAAAAGCGAATGGGAGAAAGAAAGTTAGGGCTAGAGGTGTCAAGATCAGTTTCATCATGTTTCTAAACCTGTGATGGACCTTGGTTCTTTTTTCTAGAAAAACTCCTAGCTTTAGGAGATGAATAGATAGCAGAAGAAGATATGGGTTTCTAGGGTGAAGGAATAGGGTTTGAACGACATGGTTTTGGAATAGTGTTCTTATGCAATACACCCTTGCACACCCTTCGTAACAAGAGATTCCTTTAGGGTGATTTTGGATCAGAAGCAGGACTAGAAGCACCTTTGTGTTTCTTAGTCTTTGGAGAGCATGTTGAAGAGAGAATTCTTTCAGTCTCTTGTGATTTCTAGTTTGAGGAACCCCCGAGGAACCATATGGAGGAAACTTTTTAGGAGATGGAAGATCATTAGTGATCTCAATAATTTCATTAGTAAATTTTCTCTGATGACTCATCATCTTCTTAGGAATCAAATTTTCAATGGGTAAGTTGGCTACAGGAATGGATTGAAGAGGAAAAATATCCATCCTTCAGAAGCGAGAACCCATGAAGAAGAAGGGATAGAAGAGAATTGAGAGAAAAGATTTCGGAAGGATCCTCATCCTGCAAAATCAGAAAGGTGTATAGGGAAGGGGGTGGTACATTTGCAGTTTTATGGACCACCAATGCTTGAAAGGCTGGTTTTTCTAAGTCAGAGGGATATTGAGCTGATAAATTTTGAGAAAATGCCATTGTTGAGAAAGATGGGGTTGGATAGTAACAAAAATGCTTAATAAAAAGGAGAAGTGCAAGTGAAAAGTCAAAAAATCTAGAATAATTAATCCTAAGAGATTTTCTTTAAAAAAAAGGATCAATTTTCTCATAATTATTTAAAGTGATAACTAGTAAAATAAATATGTTTAGTATAAACGACAATTAAAGAGATATAGTTAAAGATTATCTCTAAAAAGTAACTTTTAATTTATCTAAACAGTGTAATTTTTATAAACAATATAATTTTTTGACTAGTTATAGATATTCAATTGATTATCCTTAGATCAATAGAATGGAAAAATTGTATAATGATAAGGTACAACCAATAATAGTTGTATGAGGATCCATTCCTTTTTTTTCTTTTTTTTTTTTTTTTGAAACTTGGATAGTGGATCCATTTTCTTATTTTTTACATATTATTCACCATTTCTCTTTCACTCATTCCTCTTTTTACATGTTACATGAGGTTAAAGGGAACATACTTCCACTATAATCAATGAATTGGTACAAGAAATTAATAACCTTATTTCAGTATTACGGAAGAAAAGAGAGTACTGAAGAAAAGAGAAAGTCAGTCCTCATTTCGAGTGACCCTCTTGAGAGATTCTTGAATCACAAGCTTCCAATAGTGGTGGCATCCTTATTCCTAAGCTCATAGCTCAAAAATTTTCAAGAATCTCCCAAGAGTTAATATTTTTATGATAGTTTTCAAACATATACATCAAAATAATTAAGGTTTTAATGCTCGAAGATAGTCATGCATTGGGGCTTCATCACGTTCAAGATCGGTAGGAAAAATAAAAGAGAAGAAACCTAGGAAGCGATTAGATTGGTAGGTTTCATTAGATGATGAAAAAAATGTTAAGGAGGAGAAGAGGAGGCCTTCAATGGAGTGATAGAAGGAAGATAATGAGGAGCTCACTAGGAAGAAAAAGAAAAAGAAGAAGCAATAGGGCGGAAAGGGTTCAATTAGTGATGATTGTTATAGTGAGTCTTGGTGACAAGGGATGATGAGCTATATACTGCTAAACAGAAGTAAAGGAGCAGGAGCAGGGGCAGTAAAAATAGCATGGATTGGTGGTTGGATGCATTTAGTAGTAAGCTTCGAGAGCTCATAAGAATAGTTACTATTCTACCAGTGGTGATATACCTAGAAGTGGTGGCGTCAGTAGCACTCCAAGTATGAGAGGAACTGTATGTTACATTGCACCAAAATATGGTAACTGTGGAGATCTATCTGAGATGTGTGATGTTTACAGCTATGGGGTGATTTTTTTAGTTCTTATTGATGCGCGTAGGCCACTTCAGGTGACAGGGTCACCTATGTCTGAGTTCCAGTGTGCTAATCTTCTCTCTTGGGCACGTAACCTTGCCCGAGGAGGGAAGATTCTTGATTTGGTTCATTAGTCTGTTGAATTTGTCAAATGCCTTGTATTAGGACAAAATTTGATAAAGCTAATTTTTTTGTTAGTTGATTTGTGTGCATATAAATTTTTCCAGAAGATTTATATCCTCCTATGTGAGATTATAACCCTCTGGCTTTTGAGGTGACTAGTTCACCATGGTGTTGTAATGGAGGTACTGATTTAGCAGTCGAAACATGGAATAAAAATAATGTTTGCATGCATACTGGGTCAACTACTCGTAATATATTAGGCCACCATTCTTAACATATATTAGGCTAACTACTCATATGTGGTTTATCAAATATTCTGAGAAAATAAAAAATGTAGTAATTCCCCGATGGTTTTACGAATGGTGGAGCCAATTTGGAGGTAATAAACAGGTATTGTCTCCACAATGATGTATCTTGAGAGGTTTTAGATAGAGTAGTATATTTCTATATTGTCTGAAAATATAAAATAATGTAAATTCTTTCTTGTAAAAAGAATCTCTTATATTGTTAGTTGGTCCTTAGATATTCATGAATTCGAGAGGATGAAATATCTAAGTAAAACTATAAGAATTAAAGGATGGACACAAAAGGAGTATAAAGAAATCTAGCTTCACGGAAGAAATCTGATATTTCAAAAGAAGAATTAAAAAGAAGACTCGAAGAAGACTTGTAAAATTTAGATAAAGATCCCAATTCTGCAAAACTAATGGTAATTGGGTTTATTTGAAGGTATCTCCAATGAAAGATGAGTTTGGCAGTTGGAAAGTTGATCTTGAAATCCATTTCAATTGATCCTTAAGTTCATCAACACAGAGTTTTGTGGATCCATATGGAC
Source organism: Solanum clarkiae (assembly GCA_011800125.2). NCBI lineage: Eukaryota > Viridiplantae > Streptophyta > Magnoliopsida > Solanales > Solanaceae > Solanum > Solanum clarkiae. Next base: position 18,235 of record JAABOM020068235.1, on the reverse strand, counting down.
TCTGTATTTGGGTTACCAAGAACCAACAAGTGTTTTGACTCCATATGGGTGATAGCTGACCGCATGACTAAGTCATCTCATTTCTTGTCGATCAAAACTACATATAGTTTTTAAACAAAGGTGCAAAGTTGAGCTTGAAATCTATTTCAACTCATCCTAAGAAATCATCACACTTATGTCATTTTTGGTCCTAAACCTGACATCCCCGTAGTGTGATATCAAACTCCCATATCTAACTTTAGTTCAAAGCGAAGTGGTTTTATGCATGTTATCCATGCTGCATGTACAAAAACACGGGCCGACGAGCCGAAAACATGTGATGCCATGCAGAGTCAAAAGTGTGTGAGCACGAGACCCCACTTCACGCCTAACGATGTGTGTTGTTCAACTATCTCTATGGTTCCTCGAATTGTCAAACAACTCGTGTATTAATTATTCGCACTCGATCGTTAGGTCCAAGGATATTATAAACGTCGAGAAGTGTTTTATATTGTTTTTCTAATTTCTAGACAATTTTTCTTTCAATTACTATTTATTATCGCGTTCTATTATTTTTCACGTTGCCTTACAATAACAGAAATGCACTCAATTTTTATTTGAGGTTACTACATGCACTGATAATTTTTTGGTGGTGTTATCAAAAATGACAACCTTTCATTACCAAATGGCACGGGCAAATAGACACCTAAGAATTTTCTTCATTTCTTTATGTAATAAATATAATTTATTTTATAAAAAAATAATTATTTAAATATTTAATTATTACAAAAATAAAATACAAATACAAATTATTACACGAAAGAAATAAGGAAAAAGCTGAGTATGGTCCTTTCATCCATTAAAATATACAGGACAGTTGAGTAAGTAGGTTTTTGCCACTTTGTCAACTTCTACACCTTCATTTTTTTTTAAACTTATTTGGTTGTTTCTTATTATCACCAAATTAAGGTGTCATCTAGTCCCAAGATTTTTTGAAAAAAAGTATGAACTAATATTTGGCCATAATTTAATAAATATATTTGACAAATATATCAAGTTTTTAAGTTTTATAAAAAAATTAGTATTTAAAAAGTTGAGATAGAGAGGTGGAGATGAGGGCGAGAGAAAGAGTGTCTATTTTAAAGACTCAGTTTGGATTCATATCGGGGCGGTCAACTATTGAAGCAATTCATCTTGTTCAGATATTAGTCGAGAAATATAGAGAAAGAAAGAAGGACCTTCATATGGTGTTCATTGATCTCGAAAAAGCCTATGACAAAGTTCAAAGGGACATCCTATGGAGATGTCTAAACTTATGATGAATATTTTGGCGCATAGGCTATTCAAAACTATTAACTCGTAGGAGAGCTCCTGGCTTATAGTCCCCTGCTAATAGTTTTGCTGACTAAATGTTGAGGTCTTTCCTTCCTTGCATTGAGTTTCTTTAAATTTTCTATCATGTTATAGATGTTGACACTGACCTTGTTGGGCTGCGACCCATATTTGTTGAGTTAGAAGTAAGTTAAGTTGCCCATCCTTATGTTTCTATTTCTTTAACTATCTTCCGTTGAATTGAATGATTGAATGATTGTCATGAGCCCAAGTGATTTACTTGGGGACTAGCAATAGTCTCTAAGTGTCGGCCACGTCTAGGGTACCCTCCTAGGGCTTGATAAACTTGGTATTAGAGCACAAAGTTCAAGCTTCCTAGGGAGTTTATTAAGTTGTGTCTAGTAATCTTGTTTATGGGTGTGTTGTGCACCACATTATAAGAAAGAGGCTATAGGACATTAGGAAGGGTTACATTTCTTTTGTATTCTAAGTTCCTGCGACGGAGTTTAACTCTATTAACATATCTATCTGATTTATATGTAACGCATTTGCAAATCATGCCTCCTAAGTATACTGCTGCCCAACAAGATGCCTCAACCTCTAATACTGACAATCCCTCACCGGAGGTCCCTACTCAAGCAGGGACGAGAGGACAAGGTCGACCTACCAGAACTACTGGAGTTCCATAGATGCCTACTGCTCAACCAAGCCTCTTTTTGGAGGCAGACTTCAGGGGAGCCATTATTATGCTCACCCAGCTAGTAGCCTCCAAGAATAGTAGCCGAGGTCCATAGGCCCCTAGCTTTATCTCCCAAGAGCCCACTACTGCAACCACGCTCAGAGACTTCTTGAGTATGAATCTGCCAGTCTGCACAGGGTTGAAGGTTCACTTTCTTTTAAGAATGTATCTGGTTCAATCTTTCTTTCGTTAGTTAAGCCACGAGTGACTCTACTCCTTGAAGTGAAGAATCGAAAGTTGTCGTTCGTTAGACAAGGTTGGTACCGCCCCTGTTCACTTCAGCATGCAAGGAAGACCTTCGGGAAGAATCACTCGAGGGCCAATCTCTGTCCGGCCCGAGGAAACCTTTGCACGCCTCCGTTACCTTTTGGGAGGCTTACGCCCCATAGAAACAGTTCAGTGGATGGGATAGCAGAGAGAGAAAGGAAAAAGACCTTCCTCGCGCACAGACAGACCATCTTTAGAAGACCCACTGAACTTCATTGATGAGATGTGGAAGGTCCTAAAAGTTATGCATGCGACTGAGGTTGAAGGAGTCGAACTTTCCTTCTATCAGCTTAAGGATGTGGTGAACATATGGTATAACAAATGGGAAGATGGCCAAGGTGGGGATGTTGAGCATGTTGAGTGGAGTGAATTTTAGAGTGCTTTCCTCGATCACTTCTTTCGCCAAGAGTTGAGGGAGGCAAAGGTTAAAGAGTTTGTGAACTTAAAGAAAGAGGGATTGACTATCAAAGAGTACCACCTCAAGTTTATTCAGTTGTCCAGGTATGCCTCAGAGATGGTCCAGGATATGAGGGGTGAGGATGAGGAAATTCGTATCTGGGTTGGGTAGACATGTGAAGAGGAAGCTCAAATTGTTAATCCCAGGTATGGATATCTCCAGAATTATGGTTTATGCCCAGAAAACTGAGGAGGATAAGAAGAAAGAAAGAGAAAATCATTTGAGTAAGAAAGACAAATCAGCAGGGTATGAGCCTAGCTAGCATAAGCAGAATAAGGGATATAAGTCCTACTTCCAGAAAGGTTCTTCTAGTTATGCACCCTTCTCAGTTAGTGCGCCTATCCAATATAACATGTATAATCATAAATATTATGGTAATCAGAATTTTATGGCTCAAAGATCTCAATCCCAAGCTAGCATGACTCAAGGTTCAAGGGGATCGCCACCCTGTGGCAAGTGTGGAAAACTCCAACTAGATGAGTGTCGGGGGGTACAAATATTTGTTATAAATATAGACAGGCTGGTCATTTTCATAATGAGTGTCCTATGAGAAAACGAGGTGATTAGAAGTAACAAAGCACAGTCCTCCGCAACATCCCCAGCCAGCAATTATCAGAGGGGTACCACTGTAGGTATATGCGGCGGAACAAACCATTTATATGTGATAGGTAATTAACAGGATTAGGAAATTACACTAGATGTTATCACTGGTATGCTTCGAGTCTTTACTTTTGATTGTTATTCATTACTTGATCCGAGTGGCACTCTACCTTTTGTGACTCCCTATATGGCTAATAAATTTGTGATTTTCTGGAATGTTTGCTTGAACCCTTTGGTGTTTCCACTCCTACTGGTGAGTCGATCTTAGCTGAGAAGGTCTTTAGGGATTATGTGGTATCCGTTTATCATTTGGATACCTTGGTTGACTTAATAGAGTTGAAGATGATTGACTTTGATGTGATTCTTTGTTTGGATTGGCTTCATGCGTATTATGCATCCATTGACTGTAAGACCCGAATTGGTAAATTCCAGTTTCAGAATGAACCGATCCTAGAGTGAAAGGGGAGTTCTATTGCACCTAAGGGCAATTTTATTTCCTACCTTATAGCCAGGAAGCTGATCTCCACAGTTGTATCTACCATCTCATGCGAGTTAAGTCTGATGATGTTGAGTCTCCTACTATAGAGTCAATCCCGATTGTAAATGAGTTTCTTGAAGTGTTTCCTAAGGATTTACCTAGAGTCCCTCCTGATAGGGAGATTGACTTTGGGATTGATGTTCTTTTCAATGCCCATCCAGTCTCAATTCCACCTTATAAGATGGGCCTCACTGAATTTAAAGAGTTAAAAGAACAACAGAGGGATTTGTCATAGAAGGGCTTTATCAGGCCGAATGTTTCTCCTTGGGGCGCTCCAGTCCTATTCATGCGACAAAAATATGGGTCTCTCAGAATATGAATTGACTATGGGCAATTGAACAAGTTCACGATAAAGAATAAATATCCTCTCCCAAGTATAGATGATCTGTTTGACCAACTTTAGGGTGCCTCTTGTCTCTCGAAGATAGACCTCAAATCTTGTTACCATTAGTTAAAGGTGAGGGGATGTGATATCCCGAAAACAACCTTTAGGATTATATATGATCATTTTGAGTTCATAGTCATGTCGTTTGGGTTGACGAATGCCTCTGCAGCCATCATGCACTTGATGAACAGAGTATTCAGATGGTATCTTGATATGTTCGTGATTGTATTTATCGACAATATTCTGGTATATTCTAGAGATGAAGATTAGCATGCTGATTACCTAAGAATAGTTTAGCAGAATCTCAAAGACCATTAGTTGTACGCAAAGTTCTCGAAGTGTGAATTTTAGCTTAAACCAGTGGCTTTCCTAGGCCATGTTGTTTTAAGTGATGGTATTGGGTAGACGCCCAAAAGATTGAAGTTAACTGACCCAAACTGGCCTCTCCAATTGACATAAGATGTTTCTTGGGGTTGGCAGGTTATTACCACAGATTTGTTAAGGGATTTTCATCCCTATCCACACCATTGCCTAAGTTGACTCAGAAGAAAGTCAAGTTTCAGTGGTCCAAAGAATGTGAGAACAGCTTCTAAGAGTCGAAAACCCGACTGACTACTGCACTACTTTTAACCTTGCCCAACGGGAGAAAAGACTTTATGATATATTATGATGCATCAACAATTGGATTGGGTTGTGCGCTGATGCAGAGGGGAAAAGTGATCGTGTATGCTTCTAGACAACTTAAGATTCATGAGAGGAACTATCCTACACATGATCTTGAGTTTGCAGTAGTGGTGTTCACACTTAAGATCTAGCGCCACTATTTGTATGGAGTGCATGTGAATGTGTTCACTGACCAAAAAAGCCTGTTGTATGTCTTGAGTCAGAAAGAGCTCAACCTACGGCAGTGAAGATAGTTAGAGTTGTTCAATGACTATGACATAAGCATTCTCTACCACCCAGATAAGGCTAACATTGTTGCTGATGCTCTTATCAGATTATGCATGGGTAGCACTAACCATTTGGAGGAAGGAAAGAGAGAGTTGGTTAAGGAAGTGCATAGATTGGCCCGATTGGGATACGACTTGAAGAGAATGATGAAGGCCGAATTAATGTTCTGAATGAGTTTGCTTCATCCTTAGTGGCAGAGGTGAAATAAAAGCAAGACCAAGATCTTGTCCTAATTCAATTGAAAGCAGTTGTCTACAAAAAAAAGGTGATGGTCTTCTCCAAAGGGGGAGATAGAGTGTTGAGATACTAGGGTAGATTGTGCGTTCTGGATGTTGATAGAGTACGAGATAGAATTATGGCTAAAGCCCAAAGCTCTAGATATTCCACTCATCTTGGCTCCACCAAGATGTACTATGACTTGAGAGAAGTCTGTTGGTGGAATGGATTTAAAAGGGATATTGCAGAGTTTGTTTCTAAATATCCAAATTGTCAACAGGTCAAGGTTGAGCATCAAAAGCCATGTGGGTTGGCTCAGAACTTTGAGATTCTTGAATGTAAGTGGGAGATGATCAACATGGACTTCATTACCAGTCTACCAAGGTCCCGAAAACAACATGATTCGATATAGATGATTGTGGATAGGATAACCAAATCGACTCACTTCTTAGCAATCAAGACGACTAATACTATAGAAGAGTATGCCAAGTTGTACGTTCATGAGATTGTGAGGTTGCGTGGATTTCCTTTATCTATCATCCCGGATAGAGGAGCTCAATTCACCTCCCAATTTTAGAGATCCTTTCAGAAGGTATTGGGTATCGGAGTAAATTTGGTACATTCTTTCACCCTCAGATAGATGGCCAAGCATAACGCATCATTCAGACTTTATAGGTTATGTTAAGGGCTTGTGTCTGTGACTTTAAAGGAAATTAGGACGACCACTTACCATTGACTAAATTTGCATATAACAATAGTTATCATACAAGCATCCAGATGGCTCCCTATGAGGCTTTGTATGGGAGGAGATGTGGATCACCAATTGGGTGGTTTGACGTTAACTAAATTGATTGGACCTGACCTTGTTCAACAGTCCATGGAGAAGGTGAAAGTTATTACAGAGAGATTGAAAAGTGCACAAAGTCATCAGAAGTCCTACACTAAAAGTTATTACAGAGAGATTGAAAAGTGTACAAAGTCGTCAGAAGTCCTACAATAATATGAGAAGAAGAGATCTAGAGTTTGAGGAGAATGATTGGGTTTATTTGAAAGTGTCATCCATGAAGGGTGTCATGAGATTTGAGAAGAAGGGCAAATTGAGTCCACGTTGTATTGGTCGCTATCAGATTGTGAAGAGGATTGGGAAGGTTTCTTATGAGTTAGAACTACCTTCTAAACTAGAAGTAATCGATCCGGTATTTCATGCCTCGATGTCAATGAAATGCTTAGGAGATCCTAATAATCCCAATTGAGAGTATTGGAGTGAAGGATAGCTTGACTTATGGAGAGATTCCAGTCCAAATCCTTTACCATCGGGTTCGCAAGTTGAGAACTAAAGAGATTGCCTCAGTCAAAGTCCTGTCAATTCATTGAGGAAGCCATATGGGAAAGTTGAGGAAGAGATGAGACTAAATACCCGCATCTATTCATACCTATGATGAGAATGTTGAAGGTAATTTCTTTACTCTTGATTTAAGTTGAATTGTCTATTCCAAAGTTGATGTATCTATTCCTGAGTCTGTATAGAGATTGTTAAGATTGATAAGGAATCGAGAGTTTGATTGATTGATTGAGTATTGAGAGGAGTCTTGATTGTATTCGTGCCTTGATGTCCATCTTTACTCTTCATTCGAGGATAAATGATTCCAACAGGGAGATAATGTAACATTCGATAAAATTGCCAAAGTACCCCTAGATGAGAGGTAAACATTAAGTGGGAAAATGGTCTATGTTGATTATTAGAGCAACCAGATCAAAAGATAATTTTTCGATGTGAAAATGATTTTTAGTGAGAGTGCACAACTGGTGTGTGACGCACACCTGCCACCGAGTTACACTTAATTGTGATCCTAATATTTTCTACGGAATTAGAAAACTCGATCGGAGAATTTTTGATGAAAGAACCCCAAAAATGGCTAAGTCTGCATCGCGAACTTGGTATGCCGAAGGTGAAATTTTTCGATTTTTCGTGAGGGGCATTCCAAACCTTTCTCAACTCCTCCTAAACTTAAAATATGGTCAATATAGGTCATTTGCAGTCTAAAAAGGGTTTTTAAACCCATTCTAAGGCGTTTTATGCTAAACTTAAGTTAAAATTATTGAGAGAAAAAGAGAAGAAATGTAGGGTTCCAGAGATTAAGGTCAAAACTCTTCAGAAGATTAGTGTTATTCTTCATTCCAAATATATAAGGCTAAACTAAAACATAGAATTGTCCTTCCATATGCCCCTATTGATAGTAATAGAAATATTATGAATGTATTGAGTCTCTATGCGTGTTTCTTGAATGTTTTCTTGTAAAATTAATATGTACCCTATGTATTTTCATACATTTATGATCATCATAAAATTGATTTTACTATTTAAGTACTTTTCATGAATTATTTCAGAAAATCCTACATGTTACTTTCATAAAAGATGGCAAGAATAAACTTAAGAGATGAGTCTAGAGCCTTGACGGTATGAATGTGCATATGACTGTGATTGTGATCCTAATATGAGAGTACTGATGACGATGTTGATGAAACTTGATTTTCCTGGAGTCTTAAAGATTATGAAATTAATCATAAGATAATAATCATAATACAAAATTTGATGGTTGATGTAATGAATTGAGTTAACCATATCCAATAAGACTAGCTAGATGAGTAATTCAGATGATTGATGTCTTATGAGCATGTTGAGTCCTACTGGAAGGAGTATTGAGCACCGAATTGAGTAAGAGTAGATCACAACTCAAACTCAATAACTACGTCACTAGTGTAGGAGAGGATTGAACTATAAAATCGGATATTTCCTTAGTCCCAAAAGAAGACTTGATGTTCTTTATTATGGATCCATTGATGTTATGTCCTTTACCCCGAAAAGGTTGCGTGGATGTGGCAATGACATCACTTCATTATATCACCATCGGCTTATAGGTGATAGTTGTCGATTAGAGAAACTCTCAGATAGGTCCCACACTGATAGTATTCTAAGTTAAGTTGATTAGACGAGTTTAGATTGGTATTGATGAGTCATTTATCTACTCTTTATTCTTGCTTTAGATAGACACTTGACATTCTGATTGGGTATCATATGAGTTGATGTTATTCCATATTATTCTTCCTATATTTGTTACTTCAGCCATTTTACATGCTCATACATTCTACATACTATCATCCATTTGGGCCTGCATCTTTTAATAATACAGAGATAGGTACTCGAGATCCTCAACAAGAAATTTGTTGAAGGTCCATTCTCCCTACTACTGATTGGTGAGTCCTCTTCTGCATTCAGAGGATACCATTTTACATTTTCTTATGCTTGAGTTAGTTCATTTGAGTTGTGGTAGTCATGGCCTGTCATGGTACCTTTCTAGACTATAGAGGTAGAGGCTTCATAGACTAGAAGATAATGACTTGATGTTGAGGTCTTTCTTTTCTTGAATTGAGTTTCTTTAAATTTTCTATCGTGTTATAGATCTTGAGATTAATCTTGTTGGCCTACGGCCTGTATTTATCGAGTTATAAGTAAATTGAGTTGCCCATCCTTTTGTTTCCATTTCATTAACTATCTTTTGCTAAATTGAATGACTATCATGAGGCTAAGTGGTTCGCTTGGGGACTAGCGATATTCTCTGAGTGCCGGTCATGTCTAAGGTACCTTCCTAGGGTGTGACAAAAAATATAAAAAAATAAAGGAAAAGAGGAATGAGTGAAAGAGAAATAATGAATAACATGTAAAATATAAGAAAATGGGTCCAATATCCAAGTGTCAGAAACAAAAAAGGAATGGAGCCTCACACAATTATTATTGGTTATACCTTATCATTATAATATTTTCCATTATATTGACCTAAGGATGACCATTCGAATATCTATCACTGGTCGAAAACTTATATTGTTTATACAAATTGTACTGTTTAAATAAATTAAAAGTTACTTTTTAGATATAATCTTTAACTATATCTCTTTAATTGTTGTTTATATTAAACATATTTATTTTAATAGTTATTACTTTAAATAATTATGAGAAAATTAATCCTTTCAAACATAACAAATCTCTTAGCATTAATTATTCTAGATCTTTTCACTTTTCACTTGCACTTCTCTTATTTATTAAGCATCTTTGTTACTATCTTACCGCATCTCTCAACAATGGCATTTTCTCACAATTTATCATCCTAATATCCCTCTAACTCAGAAAAACCCATCTCTTAGGCGTTGGTGGTCCATACAACTGCAAATGTACCAACCCCGTTGCCTATACACCTTCCTGATTTTGCAGCATGGAAATCCTTCCAAAATCGTTTCTCTCAATTCTCTTCTACCCTTCTTCTTCTTCATAGGTTCCCTCTTATGAAGGATTGGATATTGTTCCTCTTCAATTAATTCTTGTAGATGACTTACTTATTTTAAATTTGATTCCTAAACGAATGACGAGACATCTGAGAAAATTTACTAGTGAAATTATTGAAATTAGTGATGATCTTCCATCTCCTAAAAGGGTTCCCGCATTTGGTTCCTCGCAGGTTCCTTAAACCATAAATCGCAAGAGACAGGAAGAATTTGCTCCTTAACAAGCTGTCCAAAAGAGTAAGAAACATAAAGGTGCTTCTAGTCCTTCTTTTGATCCAAAATCGCCCCAAAGGGATCTCTTGTTACAAAGGGTACGCAAGGGCGTAGTGCGTAAGAACACCATTCCAAAACCACCTCATTCAAACAATATTCCTTCACCAAGAAACCCACATCTTCTTCTACTGTCCATTCATCTTCTAAAGCTAGGGTTTCTTCTAGAAAAAAGGACCAAGGTCTATCACCTATTTCTTCTTATGAGTCTGAATCTGAACCTGATGAAACTAATCTTGACACCTCTGACCCTAACTATCTTTCTCTCATTCACTTCCAAAAACGTTCCCTCATTCAAGGTCGTGTCATTAGTGGTTTTGGTGGACCTGAAATGGAAATTCTCTTGGCAAAATTGGAATGTCAAGTGTGGTCTCAGTTGTTTTTACAAGGGGATACTCAATGTAAGTTTGCTAAACTAGAGATGCATGAATTCTATGGTAGGGGTTTAGCTCAAGATTCTGCGTTCATTACTATTGTGCGAGGTCATACCATTCACTTAGAGGCTGCTGACATCTCACGTATTTGAGCATTCCAAATATTGGTTGGGATGACTATGTCTAGTATGAGTGGCCACCCTTGGATAATTGGCCTCTGTTATTGAGATTTCTCGAAAATTTTCAAGTTGTCCTACCTTGTCTCAACATAGAAGTGTTCTTAGACGCGAGATGTCTTCACTTCACAGACTGTATTTTGATGTGGTCTATAAAGTACTCATTCTAAGAAAGGAGCAGAGATCTGAGGCTATTTATTTTGATCCAACTCTAATGGAACTATTAGATTTTAAAGTTCCTATAAACCTGCCTAGTTTGATCATTAAGCATAGGCAGCGTGTTCTTATTCAAGATAAGAATGGGCACGCCTTACCCTATGGATTTTGGCTCTCCATGGTTATTGAGGCTTACTCTGTTCCAGTCCAAGTTTGGACCATGCAGACTACCAAAGATGTCTTAGGAAAAGTGAACCAAGGTTCCTTACCTGGTTCTATGCAGCATGCTGGTACATCCCTTCATCGACTCCAAATTGCCTTGGATGCTAAGACTACTGATTTAATCTCTACCTATAAGGAGTTTGAGCAAGAATGTGGTGCTTTGCTTTCTAGGATCTCTGAGCTAGAGGCCACTCTACACAAGGAACGTGTTGACCATGCTGAAGTCATGCACAAGATCTCTCTTCTGATCCCTTCTATTACTCTTTCTACCTAGCCAGTTCCTTGGACGTTCTTTTATAGTGTCCTGTTTCTGTTACTAGTGCTTTAGAAACTTAATTGTTAACTTTCTAGTTATTTTCTATTTTGGATTAGCCTTGCTTTCTTGATTATTGTTATATGTTATCTTTAATATATGTTAATGCTTAGCTGAGTATTGCTCTATTTTCTTGGTGATAGCCTTTGTGGTCTTGAATTGTGTTATCCGGTTCTGGCTATGCATGCTATAGGTACCTCTTTTTGATGATGCCAAAAGGGGGAAGTCATTCTGAGTTATGCAATATTTATAACCCATGTTTATTAACCTATTCCATTCTAGTCTTTCTTGCTTTTGGTAGCTATTGAGAGAATGTTCTTAAGCATAACATTAGGAGGCTTATTATCATCAAAAAGGGGAATTTGTTGACTTCTTGCAGTTTTGATGATAGACAAAGGACGATGAAACATGTAAGATGATGTTGTTTTTATGGGCAGAGTCTCAAATTGGTATAGCATAGAAGTGATGTTCAGGCAAGAAAGTAAAGTTGCGGATTGGATAAGCTTTTTAAGTATATCCTTATGATAACCAATGAAAATGTTCAGTGCAATTAGAATACTTGTGTGAAACAAGAGTTGATAGTCAAAAAGACTTCTAATCAAAGAAGAATACAAAGGCAACAGATTAAGGTGGAGTTCTGAGTGGAGTAAAACTCAACCCAAGTAGGATGCTAAACTAAGCAAGTTGAGATTGTGCAACAGACAACTCTTCAACCAAACAAAGAGCAACTCAGCAAGTGAAGTGTTGTGTTGGTGAGGAAGCATTTGTGGAAGATCTGTTAGTCATTGCGTCTTAGATTTAGGAAGTCTTGATTTCTTGAAACTTTGATGTATTGATTAGTTCAATGATCTATAAACAAAAGTAGGGTGTCGTCTATAAGTTGGGGCAACTCGAAGACTTGGGAAAATAAACCTTGGGAGGTTTATGAGAAGCCACTAGTTTAGGAAGCTTGATTTCCTAGATTACTTAGGCTTGTAATCATTTTATTAAGGCTCATTTGTTTTAGTGAAGTTTGGGTTAAATCCTGTACAAGTTGTGATTTTTACACCTCTATGAGCCGATGTTTTCCACATTAAATATTGTGTCTCGATTTACACTTTCATTTCTAAAATAAGTCTAGAAAATTGGTTCTTTGATTAGGCAAATCTATAGGGCATGCAAAACTTTCTGTTAGATATCACCAAAAGGGGAAGACAGAGGCAGGCGGGACATGGGTACACATGCATCTCAACAGATCCATAGATATAACACTATTGATTGCAACAACGAAGCAAATGAAGAATATCAAAAGGAAAGCTGGAGACGGAAAAAATGACATAGTAAGGAGAGAAACTTACAAATCGAGGAGAAGCAAGAGATGCAAATCTTCTGTACTAGACAGAACTGTGGAGCAGGCGAAGGTGGTGCGTCGCAAGGTATACTGAAGAGAAGAGAAATTTAGTCTTCGTTTCAAGTAACAATGAAGATAGAAGAGAAAAGGGCTAACTTACAAGAACAAGATATAGATGAATATGATGACAAGAAAATTGACGAACCAGAGTGGAAGACCGCCATGGAAGATTGTTGGATACATCTGGAAGGTCAACAGTCACAATGGGGAAAAGAAGGGGAAGGGTTGGACGATTCTAGAAAGCCCTATGTTGTAGGGTCTAAAAGCATCATCTGGTTCTTGGGCCAGATCCTTTTTTGTAATATGGACAAGTTTAAGTTTTAGAAGCTAAAAAAACTAGTTGATATATTTAATTAAAAAAGTAATAAATATTTTTTATCAAAATAACTAAAAATATTCTTATTATTCAACATTTTCAATAATGCCAAATCAATTCTTAAAAAATCAGTGTCTCAATTGCTAGCATTTTTTCAAAGAAAAATAAAAGTCAATTTAATTTAAATTTGGTATTCAATAACTTCTTTTTGTTCTATTTTATTTCATACTTACAACTATTTTCTTAACAAAGATTATCAGTTGTTTTCTTGTTTTTAGTTTTAGTTTTTAAAGTTACTTAGTAAAAAACACTGGTATAAAATATATTACAAGTGAATGTGAAGACTTGTTGCACGGGCCCAACGTAAAATCTTAATAAAAATTAAAAATTACTCAATATAAATGATCAAAGTATTGAACATAATTTAATTGCCAAATATATTGTTCATATATACATGTGAATGTCATACTATTGGATGTTGAAATGAGATAGTTAAGGAGTACTAATTACATCAATATATTATTTACAGAGTAGGCCAAAATAAATGCAGTAATAGATGCATTTTTCATGCTGTGATCAATTTCTTCTACACCATTTTTAATCAGAATCACCTGTTACATTTAAATTAAAAATGAAATATTAGTATTATAATAATTTTAAAGCCAAAGTTCAAAACAATGTAAAAATTATAAAGGTATTTTAGTATAATAACCAAGTAAAAAAAAACATAAAAGTCCATACTAAACTAAGATAACAACATATTACTTTGATAATACCTTATATATATTGGAAAAAAGACATAAGTATAAGAAAACAAAGATAGTAATTAGTTAAACTAACCTAACATCACATTAAATAACACGTTCGATCTGCACAAAAGAGTAAAAAAATAATTCATTCAATAGCAACATCAAAACACCACAAAACTCGATATCCAATGGCAGCAGCAAAAGAGTGTGCAAAATGATATCCAATACCAGCAACAAAAATAATTTTTTCAAATGATCCTGTATTTTGTAAAATTTATAAAACAATAAGTGAACTCAGCAGAGAATATTTGAAAAACATAAGAAATATAGGTGCTTCAGATGAGGACATTAAAATAAATAAGAATTCTAACATATTACCAAAACCTTTTACTAACAAAGCATTAGCTAAATGGTTAAATCTCAAAATAATTTAAGTAAAGAGGTAATAATCTGAAAGTTCAGAAATATAGAACTCAACATACTGCAATAGAGTGATAGACTGCAATATCTGAGAGGAGAGAAAAGTAGAACTTTTTTAAAACAGGAAGATGACTATATGCATAAAAGATACAAGTTGTATTTAAGAGAGTTAAATGTCGCAACATATTAATGAAAGAATAAATGTAACCTATTTAGGTGGAATCCAATATCCAATACCATTAGGTTGTACTTTAATCTTTTACAATTTATGTTGCGATTAACCCTAAATGTTTTGGACAGGAAAGAAGACAACTTATCGTAATTAGAGAATAAACCTAAATGTACAATATAAATCTCTTCTGTCAATTTGTCCATGTAAAACAACATGATCATATAAGTTTAATTTTTGCAGCAAAAGGAACAAATTCCAAATTCAATTTGATGAAATGGTAATTATCAATTTTCACATATTTTCAACTCAACATTGATTCAATCCATATAAATCGCTAAACAGATGAACAATTCTTAGATATGGAAACAAACAGACAAAGAGTGGAGTTATAATACCATAAGGATCTAATGAATGTTATGCAGATGAAGAGAGGGAAAGAGGGAGGATTAGGAGTTTTGATGAGCAAGAATAAGAAGCATTCAAGAGAATAAAAAGGGAGATGTTGCGCGACATGTCATATTTACTAATTATAAACAACTTAGAGACTGAGAAAGAGTGGTGGGAAGGGATGGATCTTCGTGATTTAATACCAACTAACATAGATGGTACCTATATCATTATCACAACACAAGTCAACCGGGTAATGAACATTAACAAAACAGGTGCATCTATTGATGCTAGGTGACTGTCCTAGACCAACATGAAAATGTCAGATGTTCGACAATAAAATGCATTGATTTTTATGACATCAAAGGAAAACAAAGAATTCCACATTGAAGAAGCTGGTTTGTAAGGGAAATTGTGGAAATGAAGCAATACATGGCACTGCGCTCAGAGGATTTCGAGACTGGCAGGTTAACAAAACAGGTGTATCTATTGATGCTAGGTGAATGTTCTAGACTAACATGAAAATGCTAGATGTTCAACAATGATGTTAGACTAAAGGTTAGGTTTACACTACGGATGCAGGTTCAGGGGAGATTACTCACGGAAGATAGACTGCTCAAGTGGGATATGACTGTGGCCACGACATATATTATCTATCAAGCTTTTGAGGAAACCAGGGAGCATTTATTTGTTCACTGTCAATTCACTAAGTAACTGTGGCTTGGGCAATGAGATGGATGAAAGGAAACACCTTAACTGCTACCAACTAGGATCACTACAAACTTTGGATAATCAGCAAGTCCAAGGGGTCAGTTATTCAAGATGATTAGCATTGAAGTCACACGTGCCATTTTGATTAGCAAGTATTGTAGAAGGATGGTCTTGTGGGTAGATAATCAGGCATTAACGCACGTAACCTGTCTGTGGCTATTATTAAGAGAAACAAGACTAACTATTGCTGAACAATTAAGCTCTATGATACCCCCTAAAGAATTATTTCTCAAACTAAGAGAACTAACAGTTCTAGAATTTGCCAATTAAGTTAGTGTATTACCAAAGAATATATGTGAATGTGCTGTCAAATATGTTAAATTCCTTAATATATGAAACACATCTGGAATTTCTCCTGAAAATCCATTTGAACAAATATCCAAATGAACCAAGTTAGAAGGTTACCAATGTTGCTGCTAAGCTGCCCCGAGAATTGATTCTCTTATAGAGGCAATGCAGCCAATCTTGGAAGCTTAGACAGTTCATCAGGAAAATTACCATAGAGAAGATTAGAGACAAGGTAAAAAAGCTCCAACGAACCACAATTCCCAATGTCAGATGATGCATTGGACGATCGAACAGATGATCAAAGACTATCACTGAATATTAATTCTGGTATTAAGGTATGTTTTTGATTCTTTGTTGGATTTTGTACCAGATTGGGAACTTCTAGATAATGTTTATTCTAACCGTAGTACATCAGGAGTCATAGGAAGTTTTTACGAAAAAGTTGACGAAGAAAATGAAAAAATTTGCTTTCAAATAGTCCTCTCCCAATAGTTCTAAAGAAGTTCAAAACTAACAATGGACACGAGAAGACTAAATGTAATTAACGTCGTACATTGATAAGTGATTATGGGCAACAGAGCAAAGAAAAGACAAGGTATGTGTGCATATTTTCGAAATAAAGTGACAGAATATAAGACAATGCCAATATCAAAGCCCTATCTCATGAAACATGCAGTCACATAGAATCATTCTCCTGGCCTGTTTACACAATCTTGGTTTAATGACATTATCCTAAGGATAATTTGAAGATCAATACAGGGTATTATTGATATAGATTTGGTTATAATGAAGTAAGATAATTAGTGAAAGCTAAATATTCATGTCAAGAAACCACCAAAGAGCAAGTGTCAGACAAAATTTTATTTCTGGTCAGGGAGCAAAAGAAGCATTACTTTCTAAATAGCAGTCTCACGAAATTTTGAAGGAGCTGCACATTCAAAATGTTTGGTTGTCATTTTACTTTAGTTAACAGTTACGCGCCTTTGATAACACTGGGTCGGAACACAAAAAACCATTCTACCTTCACACGGTAGGGGTAAGGCTGCATATACACTACTCTCTTTAGACCCCACTTATGGGATTAAACTGGATGTAGTGTTATACAAGCGCTATCCTTATATGATGATCTTTTCGCGAGCCAGTCTCTCAATAGGGATGGAAAAGCACTATGGACATTTCAAAATCATATTTTTGTCCAGTTTTGTGGCCAAATAGATATTTGAGTCTTTGATAAAGGACATGCAGGTGCTTCATAGATTTATTTATATTTGAACTGTTTGCAGATTTTGGTCATCTTCTGTGGACCAAATGCTGTGAAAGTACAGGTAATCCGCAACATTTTAACTCATAATGAATAAGGAATCTTTGAGTCGGCTGATATTGCTCATTCAAAATCAAATGATTATTCCAGCTATGAAAGCTGTGGAGCTTTTCTAATTTAAAGTTGAAATTTTCCAGGTAAAGTATGTATTCTTATTGGTATTTTTGGTGAACAGTTGAAGTAGGGGAGTAAAATAGGGTATTTATTTAATTATTAGGTTATTAATTAAAGATTTGTTATCATTGACATTTATCTAAGAATGGATGAAGAAAATCCTGATAGGCTACTTGTTCAAAATGACTTTCTCCATTTGAAGTCTCTTTTAGTTACTTAGATCATTTAAAAAAAATTCGTCTTAATAAAGGAAATTTTGGATTGTCAAGACTAATGAAACTGCATACAACACATAAAAGCATTTCTGATGTTCTATGGACTTCTTTAAATGTTTCTACAGTCACTCAAAAAATCACCAGTTGCAAAGAAACATTAAAAGTAATGACATCCTTAAGCTAGACTTCAAATAAATATCAGGTAAAAAAAGAGAGTAATAAAGTCCAAAATTGAAAGAACCACTGGACCATGTTCAAATAACACTTTCCCTTGCAAGAAAAGGAAATGAGGTCCTATTTATAGTTGCTAGAGGAAAGTTCAGACTTAGATATTTTAGTAGAAATGTGTATAATATTTCACCACATGGAGAAAGATTATACACAAGTACAATGATATTCTTATTTATTTATAGATGAGACATTTTTTTAATTACTTTATAATTTTATTTTATTTTTTGGCAAAAAGACAATAGGACGAAACTTTTTCCTTTGTTGAAAAGTAAGAATGAAGAGATACGTCAGATAGTGGAATAAATAGTTTTACAATTATGTTGGTCTGTGGTATGACAAAAGTCGTTTGCAGTGAGCACTTGGTCTCCTATTGACACATAATGACAACTTCAAAGTTCAATTAATATAGCTCATTGTACAACTTTTATTGCGGTGGTCGTCCATGGCATGACCTTTCTATATAGTAGAAAAATATATATATAAAGTTAATTCTAATAAGAATAATTGCATATAGACTGCTTAATAATAATAATAATAATAATAATAAT
>JAABOM020068228.1:0-38680 GCA_011800125.2 Solanum clarkiae | reverse complement strand
AACAGAGGAAACTCTGCCGAAATTTGGATAAAAATCTGTAACTGAAACACAGTTGGGAAGTTAGTTTGATATCGTTTTGGTGTCTTATCGGCACCAGTCGCGATCCCTGGGAGGGGTCGTGACAGAATAAGCCTATTTTTGAATGGAAAGGTAGTGACTCCAGTATTAAAGGTCAGTTTATTTCCTGCCTGATGGACCAAAAGATAATTTATAAGGGGTGTATTTATCATACTGTGAGGGTCAAAGATATGGAGTTTGAGTCACCTACTTTTGAATCAGTTCTGGTGGTGAATGAGTTTCTAGATATATTTTTTTGAAGACTTGCTCGGTATTCTACTTGAAAGGGAAGTATGACTTTGACAAAGATCTTTTACTGGATACTCAACCAATTTTTATTCCTCCTTGTTGTATGGCACTGGCTAAGTCGAAGGAATTGAAAAGATCAGTTGACGGACTTGTTGGAGAAAGTCTTTATTAGGCTAAATGCATCATTATAGGGTGCTCCACTGTTATTTGTAAGAAAGAAAGATGGATCTCTTTGGATGTACATTGATTATAAGCAAATGAATAAGGTGACCATCACGAATAAGTACCTATTGCCAAGGATCGATGACTTGTTTGATCAACTTCAAGGGGCCAACCATTTCTCAAATATTGACCTTTGTTATGAATCATAAATTAAAGGTTAGTAAGTTTGACATTCCCAAGATGGTTTTTCGAACTAGGTATGGCAATTTTGAATTTGTGGTGATGTCATTTGGGTTGACTAATGCTTTGTCCATGTTTATAGATCTTATGAATTGGGATTTCAAGCCATTTCTTGATAGTTTTTTCGTTTCATTCATCGATGATATCTTTATTATTCCCGAAGTGAGAGGAAGCATATTGTAATGACCTCGAAAAAGTGCTCGAAAACGTGCCTCGAAAGTGCCCCGAATCTTGTTTTCCATATATCAAAAAATTCATTTGTTATTTTGGATATCTAATTTCATATATCTGTTCAAGGGGTCTAAATTAGGGGGAAAAAGGTCTAACCTTGATTTTAAAGCAAAGGAATCGATTTATGAAATTTGCACTTAGTGCAATTTCGAGTGAGGGTCTGCGACCTCTCTATAATGCAGAGGGATGTAATTCTGCATTGTTTTTCTTAGTCAATCCAGTTTTTTCTAATTGTTGGTCCTAAGTTTTCCTAAACGTATTTTTACTGATACTTAGACTTATTTCACCCTCATATCACTCAAAATATTCCCTAATACTCACTAAGACACTTATCCAAATATTTGTTCCTAAATTTAAGTCCCAAACTCAAGACCAATCTTAAGGATTTCATCAAGGATCTCACTCAAGTATCAGGTCTCCATTTCTAATCTTCTTCAAGGGTTCTCCAAAGTCAAGGTATGTAGTGTTGAACCATTGGGTCCTTTCGCCCATGGTGCCTAAGTCTCCTTTTTACTAATATTGCATGATTTAAAGTTGATTTTACATATAGGTCTTGTATATTGAGAAATTTACCGCACAATGATTTTAGTTCATGAATATATGGTTGTTTTAGCATGTTTTAAGCTCTAAATATTAGATCCAGTGTTGGATTTGATGAGGGGTTTCATAGGGAATGTCTTAGGGATGTTGCAAGGTGTTGACTAATGGCTTTACCATATATTTTCTTTCATGATTTCATCTCTAAATTTCATGATCATTTACCCCCCCATACCCCCCAAGTATTTGATAAAATGTCCGACTAGGGTTCTTGTAGAAATGAAGGTCCAAAGCATGAGATATGATATGATTGATGTTATGATGATGAAATGACCTTATGTTCATGTTGAATTTTATAGAAAGTGTTTCATTATTTCATGCCCAATACGGGGGGTCTAAAAATCGGATAATCGAGGGAAGGGTTAGTACTTCTCCACCTATTAATGGGGCGACATCATCACTAATAGAAACGGGAATTAGTACTCATCAACTAAGGAAAAGGTTAGTACTTCTTCACCTAGGTGATGGGGAGGCATTATCACCAACCGAGGGAAGGGTTAGTACTTTTTCAACTAGGTGATGGGGCGGCATTATTACCAATTGAGGGAAGGGTTAATACTTCTCCACCTATGTGATGGGGCGACACTATCACCAACCGAGGGAAGGTTAGTACTTCACCAACTAGGTCATAGGGCGACGTTATTGCCAACCAAGGGAGGGGTTAGTTCTTCTCCACCTAGGAGATGGGGCGGCATTATCACCAACCGAGTAAAAAGTTAATACTTCACCTAGGTGATAAGGCGGCATCATCACTAACATCAAGTGGTTTATACCTTCAAAATCTGACTTGGTCTATTCTTCACATATGATACCTTATATGAGTATCAGTTATTTAGGCATGATTTACTCTAGCATTGTTTATACATGCCATCTTGCTATAATATTCCTATTGCCTATTGCAATGTATTTTGATCATAATGTCTATTTCTTGTTGCATTGCAACCCACATGCTTAATACATTCAAAAGTATTAACACATACTTTTGTCTACATGATATCACCATGTAGGAATCGGTGCCTAAGTTGATCCTCCTCCCCCTTCACGTGGCTAGTTCCATGCTACTCAAGCTAGTTGGTGAGTCCTCCATTCTGGGGACTTTGGTCTATGTTATATTATCTTGTATTAAGACACTTTACTTTATATTCGTTTTGACTGTGAGGGTGAGCCCGATTATCTTTTGTTGGCCCCCATTCTTATCAATGTATTTAGAGGTGCTTGTTGGACAAGTTATGTATCTATGATTTGAGGATAGACTCTTTAGCTCTTGATGGTGATGTTTTGCAAGCTATCCCTTAGTCCCTTGCCCCTTATTCTTACTTTATGCCTTTTTACATGCTTCAGCAACTGATGATGTGCAATGACAAGTTAAGAGGCTTGATTGGGGACCTTTCGGGCTCCCCATTCGGCGTGTCACGTCTAGGCCCTATTTTGGACCATAACAAACTTGATATCAAAGCACTGGGTTATTAAATCCCCATAGTCAAATGCACCGCGTCGATTAGAGTTTTATTCATGGTTGTGTTGTGCATAACAATTGTGGGTCGAAGCCTATGAGGCATTCCAGGAGATATTTCACTTCTTCATGATCCATGTCGTGTGATTGAGTTAGATCCCTTAAGGCTTATTACTAAACCCTGATTGTTACATTTTAGGAAATGTCCCAAGCTACTCAAGACGGTGATATAACAAATGTGGAGGTTCGAAATGCTTTATGGGTAATGGCCAAAGAAGTGACAACATTGACAACTTAATTCAACCATCAAGTGGGTGCTCTCGGGACTTCTACTGGTGAAAGGGGAGGTAGTGAGGCTAAGAGGGCTTGTAATGTCGGTAAGTTCCAAAGTCTCAAGGGTAGAATTGATGCTATGTCTCCAACGTGTGGTAAGGTTCACAAAGGCCCATGTTTGAAGGATAGCAACACTTGTTTCGATAGTGGAGAAGTGGGGCATAAGAGGAAGGATTGCCTTTGTAGTTGCGATTAGATTAAAAGGAGGTGATGGTGGGATAACTAACCCAAAGTGTCAAAGATGTGGGAACTATCATGGTGGCCCATGCTTGAGGAAGACCAATGCTTGTTACGAGTGTAGTAAAGTGGGTCACAAGCTAAAAAATTATATGTATGTTTGAAGAGAGCGTAAGGGTGGCTGACCTTTAGATCCAGGTAGTCGTGCTGATTAAGTAACTGAAGGAGAGAATGAGGTGCCCAACGCTACTACCGGCAAAACGAAGTTTTCTTGGCTTTGATGTGCATGTATTACTAGGCCACTATTTCTTCTCTATCCTTTTTGGTTACTAGTGGGGCTTCTTGTGTGCCCAAGATGTTGTGTAGGCCTTTGGTGTCTATTCTTTTATTGGGTGTATTGTTGCTAGAAGGTTTATAGGTGTTGATCTGGGTTTGCATTATATTATGTCTTGCTTTGTGGTTTGTTGGAGTTAGCATGGTGGATTTGGATGTCATTATAGGGATAGAATAGTTATATGAAAGTTGTGTCTTCATGGATGGTAGAACCCATAGAGTAGCCCTGATTCTCTTATGAGCCCGTCTTTGAGTAGGAGGTTGTTAAATAGTAGCAAAGGAGGTAGGTCTATTTTGTGCCCTGAGATATAATTGGTCTCTAAGGAGTTACATTTGTCATCTTGTGAGAAATAGAGGTGTTGAACCTAAGTTTCTTTGTCTATAGAATTGTTGGTGGTGGTGGATGAGGCTTTGAATGTCCTTTCCGATATTTTGAATTTTTGGGTAGTATCTTTTGGTTTGTCAAGTACACCGGTTATGCTATAAGTCTCATGAGTAAGATATCTAGTCCTTACCCTAATAGGTTTATGCTAGTTTTGGTGATGATAATGTGGTTCATTCCCTAATGAGGTGCTGCATTTGAATCATTTGAGGGTAGTATTCTAAGTTAAGGAAGAAGGTTGGGTGCTAGTAGGAGAGGTGAAGATTTTCGTGGTAAGAGGTTGCCTTCCTAGGTTGCATGGTGCAGGTGATGGTATTAAGGTGGACTTTAGTAAGATAAAGGTGATAGCCTAGACCTTGACTTCTTTGGTTATTAGGAGCCTTTTGTGTTTAGTGGGCTATTACCGGAGATCGTGAGTAGGTTCTCTTCTATTGTTACTCATATGACTTAGTTGACCCTAAGTAAGGCCATGTTGTGACCGATGTTTTGAGCACTAGGCTTATTTTATAGCTCCCGGAGTTGCTATTTCTTATGTTATTCCTTGGTGCTAGTAGGATTCATGTGTATTAGTGTTGATCATTGATTCCTTCTAATCAAGGAGACCCGAAATTATTTTCAATAAAACCTACATGGAGTCTACTTATTTTATTTTGGGATTTGAATATTATGATTCCTAAAATTCTATTGATGTATGGATAGTGTTAATTTGATGATTTTAATGTGATGTAAACTATTATATGAGGATTTACTTTGGGTTTATGAAGTTATAAGTATGTATGTTCCCCTTTTGAAATTATTTATGCATGAGAGATTACACTATAGATTAAAATATGGAATTAATTATGTCTTTACTTCAACTTCATATTATAAATGTTGAATTTTAAATGGATTCTTAATTACCTATGTCATTTCCTCATTGTTCATAGTATATGCATTCATGTACACAATTTATTTTGTAAAATTATGTTATGGGTAAGTCCAATTTCATTTTATGGTATGATTTTGATAAAAGGTTGGTTATGACAGTATTGTGATCACATATATGTCTTTGATTTTGGCTCTTTAAGTATTTTGGGTGCTTGCACCCTTTTGTATATGAATAGGCTATTCCTATACATGAGTATTTTGACTATGAAATTATGATTTTGGCATGTGAACCTAAGTACAAATTATTGTAAATGGTGCTTGGCTTTTAAGCCCAATAGTGCACTGAAATGATTTGAAAAATGACTAATGCCTATTTAAAAGTACGTGCATACATATTATAAGTATTTTTGTATGATGACGACTTAGCTTGTTGTGTTGAGGGTCTTGGGGTAGTTTAGGCTACTTGCATAGCATATTTCTAATGAGTGTAGAACCCATAAGATTGTAATATGATTGGTAAGGATGGTCGATCTATTTAGTCAACTACGATGGGTTATTCACTTCTGTAAGATTGATCTTTGGTTCAGGTTTCATTCCTAAGTGAGGATGAGGGTAGGTGATATCCCTAAGTGTCCCTTTCGGACTAGGAGTGAGCATCTTGAATATTGGTGGAGTTGTTTGGTTGGCTTATGCATCGATTGTGTTTATAGGTTTCATGAATAGGGTCTTAAAACCCTACCTTGCTTTGTTTTTGGTGGTCTCTAGTGATGAGGTATTGATTTATTTAGACCTTGTGAATTATTTAGAGGTAGTGTTGCAAGTCTTTGATGATGAGGGGATTTGTTGCTAAATATGATAGGTGTCAGTTGAGGATAACAAAAAGGTTGTTAGAACTCCTTAGGTATGAGTGTGCATTGGCTTTTCCAGTAAGGCGGGTGTTGTAGTTGGTGCTCTAGGTAGCCTTGTGTGTGTGGATAATGGTGGTAACGAGATGCCTAGTAGAGACAATCGATCTCGGCTAGAGAGGGAGTTAGGTTGAAGGAAGTTAAGAATGGTAGTATAGTGTTCTTGATGGTTCTAAATCTTCTTGGGTTAAGAGGACTAGATTAGGAAAGGCCTTGATTTCTTCCTTATTAGAGTTGGAAGCTTTGGGTGAGAAAATGATAGAGTGGAGGTTATCTCCCAAGTAGGAGATGGTGGTTGTGGTGCCAAGTGGGTTAGGTGTATTTAAGACTGATAATTGAGTTGAGGATTGTGAGTCCTTATAGAGCATAGAGAGAGGTTGATAAGATTGCATAAGTTTGGGAAATTGCCTATTTTAGGGCTATGGTTATCTGGTTTATCATGTTTCCAGGTTGAGGGGATGTGTTGGTGACCCTACGGCTATAGAACTCTTTGAAGTGGTGGGTGTGGTGTTGGATGTATGAGTGGAGAAATTGATTGATTGATAATGATGTATTATTCGTCAAACCCCTTTTGAAGAGTTGTCTATTCGTATGTGTTTCTTGGAGAGCCGGTGAGGACATGGAGGAGCGATATCCATATCTCTTTCACTCTATTCAAGCTAATGATGACATGTCAAGTCCTTGCTATGCTTCCAAGTCCTATGTTTCAGGCCCTATGTCATTCATGTGCATTCATGTTTAAGTTAGCAAGTTTATCATGATTTTACACTTATGTTGAGATCTTGAAAATGGTGTTTCTAATGTAATGTTGCATTCTTCTTGGGGCTGATTTGTTGATGATCACTCTTGTCTTGTACGTCCCTTTTATATTCGAGGACAAATGTTCCCAAGGGGGAGATATTGTAACGACCCCAAAAATTGCTCGAAAATGTGCCTCAGAAGTCCCCGGAATCTTGTTTTCCATATATCTAAAAATTCGTTTATTATTTCGAAAATTCGACTTCATAATCTTTTTCAGGGTGTCCAAATTAGGGGGACAAGAGTCTAACCTCGATTTTAAAGCAAAGGAATCGATTTATGAAATTTGCACTTGGTGCAATTTACAGTGAGGATCCGCGACCTCTCCAGGACGTGGAGAGGTGTAAATTTTACACTGTTTTTCTTAGTCCTTCAAGATTTTTCTAAATGTTGGGCCTAAGCTTTCCCAAATCTATTTTTACCTATACTTAGAATTATTTCACCCTCACATCACCCTAAACATTCCCCAATACTCACCAAGACACTTAGCCAAATATTTGTTCCTAAATTCAAGTCCTAAACTCAAGGCCAATCTTAATGATTTCATCAAGGATCTCACTCAAGCTTCAAGTCTCCATTTCCAATCTTCTTCAAGGGTTCTCCAAAGTCAAGGTATGTGGTGTTGAACCATTGGGTCCTTTAACCCATGGTGCCTAAGCCTCATTTTTACTAATATTGCATAATTTAAAGTTGATTTTACATGTGGGTCTTGTATATTGAGAAATTTACTGTACAGTGATTTTAGTTCATGAAGCTATGGTTGGTTTAGCATGTTTTGAGTTCTAAATCTTGGATCTAATATTGGATTTGATGAGGGGTTTTGATGTGAATGTATTGGAGGTGTCATAAGGTGTTGATTGATGGTCTTACTATATATATTCTTGTATGATTTCATCCCTAAGTTTCATGGTCTTTTACCCCCATTACACACCCCACAAATGTTTGATAAAATGTCGACTAGGGTTCTTATGGAAATGAAGGTCCAAAGCATAAGATATGATATAGCTGATGTTATGATGATGAAATGAGCTTATATTCATGATGAATTCTATATAAAGTGTCTCATTAGACCATGCCCAATCCGGGGGTCTAAAAATCCAGATAATTGAGGGAAAGTTAGCACTTCTCCACCAAGGTGATAGGGCGGTATTATCACCAACCGAGGGAAGGGTTTGTACTTCTCCGTCTAGGTGATGGGGGTGGCATCACCATCAACCAAGGGAAGGGTTAGTACTTCTTCACCTAGGTGATGAGATGGCATTATCACCAATCGAATGAAGGGTTAGTACTTCACCACCTAGGTGATGGGGCGGCATTATCTCCAACCGAGGGAAGGGTTAGTACTTCTCCACCTAGGTGATAGGGAGGCACTATCACCAACCGAGGGAAGGGTTAGTACTTCTCCACCTAAGTGATGGGGCGGCATTATCACAAATCAAGTGAAGGGTTAGCAGGTTACCACCTAAGTGATGGGGCGGCATCATCACTAACCTCAAGAGTTTTATACCTTGGAAATCTAGCTTTCTCTATTCTTCACATATGATAACTTACATAAGTTATTTAAGCATGATTTACTCTAGTATTGTTCATACATACCATCTTGCTATAATATGCCCATTACCTATTGCTCTATGCATTTTGATCATGATGTCTATTCCTTGTTGCAGTGCATCACACATACTTAGTACATTCAAACATACTAACACATACTCTTGCCTACATGGTATCACCATGCAGGAATCGATACCCAAGTTGATCCTCCTTCCCCTCCACGTTGCTAGTTCGGTACTCAAGCTTGTTAGTGAGTCCTCCATTTTGGGGACTTTGGTCTATGTTCTATTATCTTGTATTGAGACACTTTACTTTATATTTATTTTGACTATGAAGGTGAGCTCGGTGACCTTGTCCTGGCTCCCCGTTCTTGTCTATGTATTTAGAGGTGTTTGTTGGACAAGTTATGTATCTATGCTTTGATCTTAGACTCTTTATCTCTTGATGGTGATGTTTTGCAAGCTATCCCTTAGTCCCTTGCCCTTTGTTCTTAGTTTATGCCTTTTTACATGCTTTCACGACCAATGATGTGTAAGGACAAGTTGAGAGGCTTGATTGGGAACCCTTCGGGCTCCACGTTTGCCGTGTCACGTCTCTGCCCTATTTTGGGTCGTGATACATATGTATTATTTGAGGTTGGTTCTTCAAACTTTGAGGGAGAAAAAATTGTTTGCTAAGTTTAGCAAATGTGAGTTTTTGGTTGGGTGAGGTAACTTTTCTTGGTCATGTGGTGTCTTGTGATGGTATTAATGTTGGCCTAAAGAAGACTAAGGTTGTGAATAATTGGCCAAGACCATTGACTCCTTCAGATATTTGAAGTTTTCTTGGATTGGCTGGTTACTATATAATGTTTGTTGACGGGTTCTCATTTGCATAGAAGGTCAAGTTTGTATTGTCAGATGAATATGAGAAGAGTTTTTAGACTTTGAAAGATTGACTTACCTCTACTCCTATTTTTACTCTATTAATTGGCTTGGATAGCTTTTTTGTATATTGTGATGCTTCTCGGATTGAGTTGAGTTGTGTACTTATGCAACACGGTAAGGTAATAGCTTATGGATCAAGGCAATTGAAGGTGCATAAACATATTTACCTGACTTATGATCTGGGGTTAGCAGCGGTGGTGTTTTCCTTGAAGATTTTGAGACACTCTATGTATGACATGCATGTTGATGTTTCAATCGACTTTATGTACTTGCAATATGTGTTCACTCAAAGGGATCTTAACTTGATCCAAAAGAGATAGTTGGAACTCCTATAGGACTATAACATGAGTGTACAATATCATCCCAGTAAGACAAATATTGTAGCCAATACTCTTAGTAGGTATCTATGGAAAGTGTGGCTTATGTTGATGAAGGGAAGAAAGAGTTGGCAAAAGATGTTCATTATTTGGCTAGATTGGGTGTTAGGTTGGCCGACCCTAATGATGGTGGTATTCATGTATAGAATGGGGCCAAATCTTCTATGGTTTTTGATGTTAAGGCTAATCAAGATTTAGATTCATTATTCATTGACTTAAAGAATTTGGTTGCAAAAAGGAGATAGAGGTCCTCTCTCAAGGGGGAGATGGTGTGATTCAGTATCAAGATCGGTTGTGCATTCCGAATATTGTTGATCTCAAGAGGGTGATCATGTGAAGCTCATAGCTCTCACTATACTATTCACCCAGGATCTACTAAGATGTATCAAGATTTGAGGGAAGTGTATTGGTGGCATGGTATGAAGAAGGATATGGCCAAGTTTGTAACAGAATGTCCTAGTTGTCAACAAGTGAAGGCAGAGCACCAAATGCCCGATTATTTGGCTCAAGATATTGAGATTCTTACCTGGAAAAGGGAAGATGTGAATATGGATTTTATGGTTGGTTTGCCTCGGACCCGAAGGCAATTTGACTTAATTTGGGTTATTGTTGAAAGGATGAGTAAGTCAGCTCATTTCCTACCGATCAAGACTACCTTTAGTGACAAAGATTATGCAAAGTTGTATATCCAAGAGTTGGAGAGGTTCCATGGTGTGCCTAGGTCTATCCTATCAGATCGTGGCACCCAATTTCTTCACACTTTACGAGGTCTTTCAAAGTGGACTTAGTACTAGGGTGAAGTTGAGTACCAGTTTTCATCCTCAAACTGATAGACAAGCTGAGAGGTGAATTCAAACTTTGGAGGACAAGTTGAGGGCTTGTGCATTGGAATTCAAGGGTAATTGGGATGATTATTTCACTCATTGAGTTTTCTTATAATAATAGATTTCATGTTAATATTGGTACGACAATGTTTGAGGCTTTGTATGGTAGGAGATGGAGATCTAGTGGGGTGGATTGAATTGGGAGAGATGGTTTTGATTAGCCCAGATTTGGTGTTAGAGGCTAAGGAGAAGGTAAAGTTGATTAGGGAGAGGTTGAAGATGGCCCAAAGTCGGCAAAAGTCCTATTCGGATGTTAGGAAGAGAGATCTTGAGTTTCAAGTTAGTTATTGGGTGTTTGTGAACGTCTCACCTATGTTGGGTGTAATTTGGTTTGGAAAGAAGGGAAAGTCCCCGGTATGTAAGTCCTTATGAGATTGTTGAGAGGATTGGGAATTTGGCTTATAGGTTGGATTTGCCTCTGGATTTTAGTTCTATTCACCCGGTTTTCCATGTATCTATGATGAGGAAATTGGATGGTGATCCTAGTGCCATTGTACCATTGGAGAGTGTTGAGGTTGAGGAGAACTTATCTTATGAGGAAGTTTTGGTTTAGATTTTGGATAGGCAAGTGAAGCAGCTTCACAACAAAGATGTGGCTTTGGTTAAGGTGCTTCGAAGAAATCAACATCTGGAGAGTGTTGCATGGGAGGTAGAGTTGGACATGATGAAACAATATCCCCATCTTTTCCAATCTACTCAAGCCTAAGGTATGAGGTTTTTCTATTCCAAGTGGTCCTAATTCCTTCACTCTTGAGTTTCATGGCATGACATCCATACATATGCACAAAATTGATTTTTAAAATGTTTTAAATGAGTCGAATACATTTCACTGTGAGTTTTAATGATTTCATGATATTCAAAACATTAAATATGTAATGTATCTTGTGTTTGGATGTTTCATGTTCTAAGTCAAGCCTTTCAAGCCTCGTTCTAGCATATTCGAGGATGAATGTTCCCAAGGGGAGAATGATGTGAGAACCTTAATGGAGCTTGGATATTTTGGTTTTCGAAAAGTTTTGAACCAAGGTGACTCATCAGGGAAGCCTTCACGGTCCGTGTGAGGGTATACAGATTGGGCGGAGGCTCCTTGAAGTAATCCTTGGCCTTGTGTGGGCTGTGTTGACTTTAATGTGGAGTTTGAGACCAGCCATACCACACATGGACCCCACACGGTCCGTGTGAGGCTTCACGATCCGTGTGGTGGACCATATGGGTAGCCTTGGCCTTGAAAATCCACATTTTAGCCGAGGCATCTCACACAAGGACCCTCTCACAGCCCGTATAGTCCTTCACAGTCTAGGAGGCCTTCTGTATGGTCATCAAAATGAAAATTTTCTAAGTATTAGATCACCATCTCGTAACTTTGTCAAGAATTATTTTCTAAGTGGAGTTTCATGGAGGAGTATACGATCCGTATACCTTAGTACAGGTCATGAAGCCCTCTATGTGGATGATGGCGTGCAATTTTCTAAGTAAGGAATTACCTTGTTGGACCTTTGTCAGTGAAATTTTTCTAACTGTTGGATCATGGAAGAAGTATATAGTTTGTATAGCCTTACACAAAATGTATATCCTCCCCTGAGACCCCTGGCAACATTTTTTCTACTTATTTCATTAATGACATTTTCATAATTATGGTTTCTCCTAAGGGTCTTTTGTGACTTCCTATACTATCTAAAGACATTTAAATTCCCTATACTCTATTTCCCTTATTCAAATTCACTCCTTCACTTAGAATTATATTGAGCCCTCTTAAGAACTCCTCTCAAGAACACTTGTGAAGTCTAAGCTTGGAATCAAGGGAAGACTCTTCTCTTCATCAAATTTCTTCTTCAATCTTCTCAATTAGCTAAGGTATGTGGAATTGATTCTTCGTCCCTTTCAACCAAGAAGATCCAAACTCTTTTACACTTGATTGATGGAATTTTTGCTTACTTTTAATATGGGTTTTGATGATTATTGTTTATTAAATACAATAAAAGTATCAGTTGTGCTTTATTGTTGATTTTAACTTGATTTAAGCACCCATATGTTGAATTACATGAATATTATGAAGATTTGAATATGCATTATCCCTTTAAAGTTTGATTTAAACTTGGGTAATCAATATTATGATTTGAATATGGATTTTACTTATAGATTTACTTGAATTTTACATTGAACTGTTAATTTGATATTGAATCTATATTTCTCATTGCTATTCACATATTATTCATGAAGTTGAATTTTATGAAGATAATAAAGTGGGTTAAGACCAATTATTTTTATGTATATGATTTCCATAAGATTATCGTTATGACAAGAATGTGATTATATAAATGTTTATGATATTGGCTCATTCAGCATATTGGGTGTTTACACATTGTAAATTATGAATGAGATATTCCTATGCATGAAAATTATGATTTGAAATGTGATTTGGCCTTTGAGCTCAAGTATGAATTATTATGAATGTTGTTTGGCTATTAAGCCCAAGTATGCATTAAAATGATTTAAAATGACTTGCATCTCTTTTGAAATTGTGTGTATATATATGTATTCTTGTGGGATGATGAATTAGCACTGATGAGATTAGGGGCATCAGGGCTATACCCAAGGGTCCTCTTCTTTTTAATTGAACAATGTGCCTGCATAGTATATGTATATGGTAACCCTCACAAAAATGGGAGGCCCGTAAGGTAATATTACAACATTATATGATATGATATGAATTGAAACTCCTATAAAAAATGGGAGACCCATAAGAAAGGTCACTTCACCGAAACGGGAGGACCGTAAGGAGAAGTGTGGTTTACCTTTAGGAACTTAAAACACTGCTCATGTGCTTCGGAATGCCCCATAATCTTAATTTTGATATATATCAAATCCGTATATGATTTCAAAAATCTGACTTCATATTATTGATCAGGGGGCAAAATTGAGTGGGAGATGGGTATAACCCGGATTTTAGAAGACCCTTAATGAAAAATAATTTTTGCTAATTTTCAATTTGCAATGTCTATCTGTGCTTAGGCTGCAACGTGCAGGGGGCACGGATTAGTGTTATTTGAACTCCCGTCTGGTCTGCATCGAGCCTGGGGCGCGACTAGTTTAAAATTTTTCTTGGTTTTTGTATTTCGTCCAAGGGCATTGGGATAATATCCCCATGCCCATTTAAACATTAAATCTCCCATACTTAGCCATTTGTCAAATAGCTCACAAAGCTCTCTCTAAAACCCCTCCAAAACTCTATCAAATCTGTCATTCAATTTCAAGGATTTCAAGCTAAATTTTGGAATGCAAGAACCCATCTCAAGCTTCATGTCTCCTTCAAGTTTACTCCAAGGAATTCAAGGTTTAAGATATGTGGGTCTTATCCATGCATCCTTTCACCCATGGAACCCAACCTTCTCTTTTTGTGAAAATTGCGTGATTTCAAGTTGTATTACCTATGGGTATATCTTATTATGAATTATGAACATAAATTATGTTGGAGTTTTATCAAGTATTAATTGACTATACATGAATATCTATTTCATGCTTATTCCATGAATTGATTTTGTATATTGAGACTATGCATGTTTTGAGCTTTGAAACTATGAAATATTATGATCTTTTGTGATGGATTTCAAGATACCCTACATGAGGGTTTTACTACCCTGTTGGTGGGTTAAATTGCATTGAGTTTACTCATCTTCTTTTACTCTTCGATTACATGATTTTAAACAAGTATCATGAATCCATCATGTATTTGATAAAATGACGTGACAAGAATTCTCAAGTTATTGATGATCTATTTCATGATTTATAAGTCAAACGTCTTTATGATGATTATGCGCTTTCAAGCATCTATTGAATTCATGAAAAGTATCGATGATGTTGAAAGTATCAAGCTTAGACCTATTTCAAGATTTTACCCAACAGTGAGCCATTTATGTTAAATTGAGAGATCAAGCATGATTATTATTTTAACCTCATGTTCAAGTTAAGCTCACTAGAAGTGGTCAAGCATGTGATAGAGCTTCTCGTGTCATGAAATTGTCATGTCTCTTACAAGTATTCATGTTATTAATAAATTTATGACTATTTCAAGTATTTTGTGGGATTAGACTTAGCACTGATTGATACTTAAGATGGGGGCTCGACTCAAGGGGTCCTTATATAAAGTCTTTAGTCATTAAACTATGTGCCACCATAAGATATATATGATCTCTCTTATGGCTTTCTAGTGGTTCCATCTAGTTATACCACACCTTATTGAGGGGTGACATGCCTCAAACTATTCGTTGTATGGTTTACTATGGGAAGTAGACCACATCTTGTCAAGGAGGTAACATGCCTTGATCACCTTGTCGAGGTGGTGACATGTGTCGATCACCTAAACAAGGGGCGACATGCCTTGGATTCCATGTAGAAGCTCATGTGGTCTATGCCAGTTAAGGTCTCTTCCTATATATCTATTATATATTATGCAAGTTGAATGTTTTACAAGCATGTGGTATTACAAGCATTGATCATACATGTCAAATTGAGATTATATCTATTGCTTATATGTATGCATCTCGAATATGATTACTTATATCCTTGTTACATTGCATCTTGCATACTTAGTACATTCAAACGTACTAAGGCATACTCTATGCCTATATGATATCACCATGTAGGAACTAGAGCTTTTTTCGAAATCCTCCTCCACGTGGCTAGTTCGGTTCTCTAAGAAAGATTTGGTGAGTCCTCAATTCCGAGTACAATATCTACTTATTTTCATATTATGTTGAGACTCCTTCTTATGTTAAATGCTTATTATTATTTGGATGAGCCCGAGAAATGTCTTGGCTCCCACTCCATTCTAAAGTAGAGGTCTTGTTGGACACTATGTGTGTATATGCTATGAGCTTGACTCTATTATGCTGTTGTGATTATCAATGACATCCCTTAGTCCCGCTTCCCTTTTTAATTATATCATTTTTGATGTTTATTTTGCTTTCGCGACCAAGGATATGTGAATGATATGCCAAGAGGCTTGTTTGAGGTCTCTTGGGTTCCCCATTCACTATATCACATCTAGGCCGTAGGATTGGGTCATGATAGACAACAATTTACCCATGAAGATTTTCCCCAATTTTTACCTAGGGTTCAACCCTTGCCACCCTTTTCGCAAATTTTCCCAATACTCTAAGATTATTCGCAGAAATCTCCTCCTCATGGAAATTTTAACATGAATATCAACTTACAAGTGCAAAGTCATGCTACAACAATCTAAACCACGCATCACAATTATGACCCATGAAAATCCTAAGCCAAAAGGGGAAGAAAACATGTGAAATTCAGAAGAATGTGAGAAACTAAAGTGGCTCATTGCATAAGATTATCGACATGTTGTTATTTTAATTTAACCTTTTAAGTTTCCTTCACATTGACTGCACAAGTAATACTACTGAGTAACAGATGTGCATACATACATAATTTGAAAACACATAAATAGCACCTACCTCGAATCAAGCCTTGCAAATTCTATGTAATCTAAGCTTTACCCTTGTTTTGAGTCCTGACTTGTTTTTGGTGTATATCAATAATACAACACAATAATTAATAAATAGTGACCTAACAATATCCACTGGACCAATTCATAGTCACTCAACCTAAACTAGGCTTCCCACCATTAATTTTTAAGTTAAAACCCTTCCCCAAGCTTATCATCATGGATTCTAAAATCTAATAATAAAATTTACAAGATGGGAAAGTAATTGACTTACCTTAATTGATGAAAACAAAGAAATCTAAAAGAAAATGTCCTCAGTCAGTCTTGCATTTCCCTATAACTAGATGGCCGAATAATTATCAATTTTGGGTACTTTTTTGCATAAAATCTTTACTTACCCTGCTATAGGAACTAGGAGTATGAAAAAACCAAGTCAATCAATCAATCAGATCGAAAAAATGGTGTTGGTTTATTGTTACTGAGTTATTAGGTTAACAGATTTTTAATGGTATTGTAAAAACAATTATCGGGTTATCGATTCAATTTTGATTTTTATCATTGGGTTATTGAGTAAACCGATAACCCATTAAGACTACAGTAATTTACTACTTTATCTCTTCATAAATATTAAATATTAATACTTTAATATCACTAGACAATATATCAATACTCGTAAAACATTTATTTTCTTGATTTCCAATGTGTAAGCCTATTATCAAGGAAGTAAATCAGAATATGACGTCAAATATTATAAAATGTTAAATTTAGGTTCTCAAAAGATATTTCCAAAATCATTCTATCATATACTATTGATTTGCTTGCTTTACTGTAATGCATTATCTCATTATATCGCGTCAACTTATTTTAAAAGTCATATATTTATTTCATGGGTGTTTTCTTATTGGGTAAACCTAAATCAAACTTGTAAGGACCGAAAATTGATAAATCAAAAATTGATTCAAAAAATCTTGTTGCTTTGTTATTTATTTATCATATTTAAAAAAATCAATAAATTAAATCAATAATATATAAAATTAAGTTGAACTAACTGATACACCCCAAATAACAACCATGCCATCATGATAGTTCTCCCTCTATAGGACATCTTTCACCAATATAGTGTCTGCACAATCTCTATAAGAGCTTGCACAAGTATACCTTTATAGTAGTGTCCCAACCACTATAGTAGCTTACACATAATCAAAGATTTCAAAAGCCACCCAAAAGTTCCAATTTAACAAGATATCCTCAACCACAGACGTTCCAAATCATCCTTTCATGCCAAGTTTGATTCTAGGAGTTCTAATTACCCGAATTCATTTCTGAAAAGCCCCATGGACTACTTAATGTCTAGATATTCTAAAATAATTAATCCACACTTAGAAATCATCCCAATTGTAATGATTTACTTTACCAGCTTGAGCATGTGCATAGCGACCTCAGGCCATTTTTGACTTATTGGTAATGTTGGCGTTGTTATTGGATAAGTTATTTGTGCTTTATGTAGTTTTTTGAGTTAAATGGAAGACTATAACTATAAAATGAGTTTTTCGATAAAGTCTAGTAAATGGTCTTAGAGTTGAATTCAGATGGTCTAATTAGCTCCAACATAGTAAAATTAGGCTAGGAGCATTGTCGGCCCAAGACTTGGGGGTTCTAGGGAGAGTTCAACTCAATATTAAGTCAAAAAGTAATTTTGGTGACAACCTAGGTAAACATGCTCAAAAGGGATTCTATTGCACAATCAGATCCAAAACATCGAATTTAGTCTGGAATGAGCTATCATGCATGCTAGTTACTTTTGAATGCATTTTGGCCCCATTAGTTCTTTTAAGTAAAATTAGTTGGAAAGAAGTGGGACTCTCATTCTAACAAAATAAGCTCTGTTGAGAATTCTGACTGCACTGTTGGATCCAAAACATCAAAATCAATTTAAGTATACAGTTGTATTGTGTAAAATGAACATCGGATAAGCTCGAAATGTCCCAAGAAGGTTTTAGAGTTGTTGGTACAGGCACAGCAGAGCAAGACCTTTGTGTGCATGGAGGCCTGCCAGCGTGCGCAGAAGGGAAGGGCTGGCATAGCCCCATGTCTACATGGCCAAGTGTCACATTTACAAAGGTATGGCATGCCAGAAGATTGCATTCACAGATGCCAAAAGAGGTGGCCCTACATATAAGACCTCAAGTCAATAAAATTGGAGATTAAAATATTGCAACAGCCATAACGTTTTATTTATATATCCAAATTAAGTGATTCAAATGGCTAAAATGTACATAATTTCATAAGAAACATTGTGGGGACCATATATTTTAGATTTGACATGTATTTAGAGTTAAGAATCACTATTTTTCTGAATGTATTATCCTACATTGTTGGAAACTTTGTGTTGTGACATCTCTGTCATTTCTTATCGAAACTAAGTGAAACGTGGGTCTAAATTATACTACATTCGAGATCTATGTCCTGGTATATTCCAATTTTATTAATTTAACAATATCTTTGAGGAATTTGACTAGGATATAGTTGCAATAAACATTATTGCGATAAGAAATATCATTCAATTATTAGGTTAGTTCTTATTGTTTTAAGCCTCAATTTGAGCTCAATGTTTATCTACATACTTGACCATTTTACATGGGTTGGTTTGGTATTTTTGTCATGAGACCCATATTTCCCCATTTTAGTCACATTTAACATATTTCTTTCCCCCCTTTTCTTGAGATATTACAGCAAAAAAGTTGTATTTATATTGTGATTCATGTTTTGACAACTGAGCAGTATTTGAAGGCGAATAAGAAGGAAAAACAACAGTGGAATGATTCGCAGTGCATGGATTCACCTTTTCGGTAGGCTAGGCTTTTCCTTTCCGTAGGCTGAGTTGGAATACGTATTATATGTCTATATATCATTGGGATTTACTAGGTAGAAGTTATACTTGATCATTTGCGGTTTATTTCACTGCTTTGGGCTACATAATAATCATATATGTTATATTAGCTGGCTGTTAGTACTGTTAAGCTATGAATGGCCTTATTAGGGTTAAATGTAATCTTATGCCATATGAATAGTATGTATACCTAGCCTAATACATGTTTACCTGTGCAGGTGATTTGGTGCTATTGATATGTATATGTCGAGAGGCTGGTTATTGTCTATATTCCACACTATGCATTTAGACCTTGTGGTCTACTTCTTTGATATATACATGTGTTCTGGATACCTGCTATACTTATTGGTTGGTTTACCTACGATTAATTTGGATACTTGTAGTTACCTTGGGGCTACGATAAACTTGTCAATGGCTAGAAATGATCTTATATTACTTCTACTAGTGTGTACATCTATTTGGTTACTTATGTACCTATTTGGGGTTGTCTAGTACTGGAAACAAGATATACTCTTGGAAGTGAATTATCTATCGTCCTCTTAGTAATGCATTAAGATTTTGTTGTTGCAACATTACAAATACACTGGCTCCTAATTACCTTGTGATGGGGTCATGATCTTATTTATGTGTTGTATGTCTTACCTAGAGAAATAGCTAGATTAGCTATTTATCAGGGTGTTTGGTTGCATTATTCAGTGGGAGTGCCTATTAATTTGTCCTAGGAACTTGTCCATTTGATAGCTAGCCTGTCTATTGTTACTTTGGTTACCTGTGATGCTTACCAGCTGAGATGGTTCTCATAGTTCTAGATACGGGCGATGGGCCTTAACCAAGGCTTAAGCCAGTGATGCCTAAGGTTACTTTACTCAAGACAATTATAGTATCATGTATACATAATATGATTTAAGGGGTATATTCGATCAAGCGTCGCATTTCGACATAGTATATCTTCAGATCAAGTGTCGCATTTCGATGCCATATATGTATAGATCTGTTGTTTGATTCTGACACTATATATATACACATATGTATATACCTTGATCAAGCGTTAAAGTCTGACATGATACACTAGATCAAGTGTCATGTTCCGGCATGATGTTGCGAGATCAGGTGCTATGTTTTGACATTATATACACCATCCTCACCAATTTTCATGACACACCTATCCATACCATTATTAAGTGTGGGTGTATTTTTTAAGCTTGTGGAGCCCTAGTTGGTGTACAGTCATAGACACTAGGATCTCACACCCATGTACAACACAATACCTCGATCAGGTGACAACTGTGATATGATTTTGCTCGGGTTTCATCTGTTGGGGGTT
This sequence comes from Solanum clarkiae, assembly GCA_011800125.2. NCBI lineage: Eukaryota > Viridiplantae > Streptophyta > Magnoliopsida > Solanales > Solanaceae > Solanum > Solanum clarkiae. The sequence continues at coordinate 18,483 of JAABOM020068228.1, read as the reverse complement.
ATACATTGATTGGACTTATCTTGTTGATGTTAAGGGATTCCACAGACATGCTTATCATTGAACTAGGTTCAAATTGCTAGCTTTACAATATTTTACTTTATTTGAACTTTCCACATCTACTGTACTTCAATCAGTCGGCTGATGAACCATCGGTACTCACTCATACTTTTCAAGATCTACTCATGGTGAAAATCTAGCTATGAGTTGTGGCCGTGATATAGTGAGAGGCTTCCAGACACTTCAAGAGACTCTTGGTGAGCATCAACAGTTTCAGATATACTACAGTCTTCTTTTGTTCTTTTCTTTGGGTCATCTTCTATATTCAGACAGTAGCCTTGTATATATATAGTTTGAGTTTTATGTGTAGGACCTTATTTTGATTATATGTAAGTATCTATTTGTGTATGTGTATGTGTGTGTGTATATATCTTATTTCGAGGCTATAGTATCCCTGTACAGGTGAATTCAAAGTTCTAGGGTAGATTATTGTTAATTTAGTTGTATGTTATCAGTTATTGAGATGAGTAGTGATTCAAGACAGGTACCATAGGTATGGGGTTGTCTTGCCTATAGGTGGGATCTAACAGGCAACATCATGGCTTGAAAGGTTGGGTCATGACAAGTTGATTCTAGAGCTTTAGGTTCACGGGTCTCATCTGTACAGAGCTATCATCTAGTACAGTCCTGTAGGTAGGTGCGGAGACATCTGTGACATATCCTCGGGAGGCCACAAGATTCTTAAGGAACCTCTCCTCTTTATTGTTCATTCTATTTGTGTCGTATTGCCACTGGTCTATCGATTTCAAGAAATATGATAGTTTCGTTATTTCCCAAATATGTCATGTAGAGCATAGATTTCGGGCAAAGATAGGGCCACGGTATTTATTCCTAATAAGGAGTGATCCCCAGATCTCATTGACTAGAGACAGGATGCTTCATTCAAGCTTCCCCACAACCTGAGGCACTTGTTCCCCTCGCAGGCCATAGCTGCGTTCAGGGTTACACCAAAGGTACATGAAGCTATTGAGCAATTGTTAGCTACACTTCGGGCATTCATCAAGGCCTAACATGGGCCCCAATTCCTCTTGCACAGGCCCTAGTAGAGCATACCACTTCTGAGGCTCTAGTTGCACAATTATAGGGAGCCACACCTTTCTAGGATCAGTGGATGCTTGGGTATTTTCTTAGATTGACTCCACCGAGGTATTCACGGGTGGCTAGAGAGATTGCAGGCATTGAGATTACTAGAGTCCAGAGATGCAGAGTTTATGGCCTATCAGTTAGATGATCTAGCCAAACAGTAGTGGCAGTCCTACAAGGATACCAAATCAGCTGATGTACTTCCTATGACTTAGGAATTGTTCTTTGAGTTCTTCATGGCTAAATGTTTTTCTAAGAGCCTCAAGGATAGGCATCGTGATCAAATTGTTCACTTGGAGTAGGGGAAGATGATAGTGACACAATACAAGGTAAGGTTTCACGAGCTCTCCAAATATTCCTGTCACGACCCAAGCCTAGGGCCTAGACGTGACACGACGAATGGGGAACCCGAACGAACCCCAAACAAGCCTCTTAACTTGTCATTACACATCCTTGATGGCGGAAGCATATAAAAGACATGTAGAATAGAATGGGGCATTGGGGCTAAGGGAAAACTTTGCAACACGTCAACATCAAAAGAAAAGGAATCGTAGCTCATATTATAAATACAGAATTTGTCCAACAAACACATTTAAAATACATAAATAGAGCGGGGGACACGACAAAGTAACCGTGCTCACCCTCATAGTTAAATAGAATATAAGATTGTGTCTCAATACATAGATAAGAGGAAAATATAAGCCAAAGTCCCCGAAATGAAGGACTCGCCAACAAGCTAGGAATAGTACCATCTAGCCGCGTGGAGGAGGAGGATGATCAACTTGGGCACCAGTTTCTACATGGTGATATCATGTAGGCAAGAGTATGAGTTAGTATGCTTGAATGTACTAAGTGTGTGGGATGCAATTCAATAAAAGATAAGCTTCATGATCAACATGCATAATAATAGGCAATAGGCATAATATAGCAAGATGACACGTATGATTAATGCATAAGTAAAATGTGCTTAAGTAATTTGTTCTCATATTGAATATCGTATGTGTAGAAGAGACCAAGCTATATTTCCAAGGTATAAACCCCTTGGATTAGTGATGATGCCGCCCTATCACTTAGGTGGATTAGTACGAACCCTCATCTTGGTTGGTGATAATGTCGCCCCATCACCTAGGTGGATGAGTACAAACCCCCATCTCAGTTGATGAGTATAAACCCCCCATCTCGGTTAGTGATGATGCCGCCCCATCACTAGGTGGAGAAGTACGAATCCTTCCCTCGATTACCCAGGCTCTTGTCCCCCTAGATCGGACATAGTCTAATGCAATACTTTATACAGAGTTCATCATATGCATAAGCTCAGTTCCTCATCATATAGTCAATTATATTCATACACATAAGCTCTTTTCATCATCATAACATCATTCATATCATATCTCATGCTTTGGGCATTCATTTTCTCAAGAAACCATAACCGGACATTTTATCAAACACCTTAGGGGTGTGTAATACGGGTAAAAGACTATGAAATTTAGAGATGAAATCATGCAAGAAAATCTGTTGTAAAATCATCAATCAATACCTGGAAACACACCCAAGACATTCATACGTATCAAATCTAACATTAGGTCCCAGATTTAGAGTTCAAAACATGCTAAAATAACCATACTTTTATGAACTAAAATCATTGTGCAGTAAATTTCTCAATACACAAGACCTACATATAAAATCAACTTTAAATCATGCAATATTAGTAAAAAGGAGGCTTAGGAACCATGGATCGAAGGACCCAATATTTCAAGACCACATATCTTAGCTTTGGAAAAGTTCTTGGTGAATGTTGAAGATGGAGGCTTGAAACTAGAAGAGAATCCTTAGCTTTGGATGAGGGTTTTGGGTCTTGAATTTGGGAGTGAAAATATGGCTGTGTGTTTGGGTGAGTGTTGGGAAATGTTTTTGGGGATATGAGGGTGAAATTTGGCTAAGTATAGATAAAAACACGTTTGGAAAAACTTAGGCCCAACACTTAGAAAAATATGAACGGACTAAGAAAAACTATACTGAAAATACACATCTCCGTGTTGCGAAGAGGACGCGGAGGCTCTCTGGAAATCGTACTAAGTGAAATTTCATAATTTGATTCCTTTGATTTAAATTCGAGGCTAGACCCTCGTCACCCTAATTTGGACACCCTGAACAAGAATATGAAGTCAGATTTTTTAAATAACCAATGAATTTTTAGATATATGGAAAATGAGATTCCGGGCACTTTCGAGGCACATTTTTTGGCACTTTTTGGGGTCGTTACAATATCTCCCCCTTGGAAACATTCGGTATCGAATGTAAAAGAGATGTATAAGACAAGCATAATCATGCACAAATCATCCCCAACAAGAATGCAACATAACATGTAAAACACCATTTTCAAATCCTCAACATAAGTGTAAAATCATCATAAGTTTACCAATTTAAACATGAATGCATGTGAATGGCGTGGGGGATGAAATATAAGACTTGAAATCACATATGGGACTTGGGTTTAGTACCTTAGGCTTGAGTGGGATGTAAAAGATAAGGATACCACTTTTGCATGTCCACTTCGGCCTCCCATGTAGCACTTTTGACTTGTTGGTTCCTCCAAAGGACCTTAACGGATGCCACTTCTTTGTTCCTCAATCTCTTTACTTGCCTATCCAAGATCTGAACCAAAACCTCCTCATAAGTCAAGTTATCCTCAACAATACCCACAATATCAAGAGGTACAATGGCATTAGGATTGCCAACACACTTTCTTAACATAGAAACATGGAACACCGGATGGATCACATTCATTTCACTAGGCAACTTTAACTCATAAGTTACCTTGCAACACTCTCCATCACCTCACAAGTACTAACACACCTTGGGCTCAACTTCCCCTTTTTACCAAAATGGACCACACTTTTCATTGGAGAAACCTTCAAATAGACCCTATCACCCACTACGAATTTCCTTCTTACATTGGAATAGGATTTTTAACAACTTTGGGCTATCCTCAACCTTTTCCTAATCATCTTAACCTTCTCAAGATCCTCCATAACTAGATCCAGCACCAATAAAGCCACCTCTCCAACTTCAAATCAAACCACCAGTGATCTACAACGTCTCCCATAAAGAGCCTCAAAAGAAGTTATACCAATGCTAGAGTGATAGCTAATGTTGTAGGCAAACTCAATCAATAGAATGTGATCATCCCAAAAACCTTTAAGCTCTAAGATACATGTCCTAAGCATATTCTCAAGTGTTTGAATTGTTCTTTCGACTTGGCTATCCATTTGAGGGTGGAAGGTCATACTAAGATGAACTTTGGTACCAAGACTCTTTTGAAAAGAGCTCCAAAAGTGTGAAGTGAATTGTGCACCATGATCTGATATGATGAATAAAGGAATCGCATGTAACCTCACTAACTCATGGATGTACAACCTTGCATACTCTTCAGCCCTATATGTAGTCTTGACTGATAGAAAGTGAGCTGATTTTGTCATTCTATCAACCACCACCCATATTGAATCAAAACCTTTTCTAGTCTTGGGCAACCAAACCACAAAATCCATATTAACTACCTCCCACTTCCAAGTAGAAATTTTTATGTCTTGGGTTTGGCCACCCGGCCTTTGATTTTCGGCTTTGACTTATTGGCAACTATGGTAACCAGAAACAAATTTGGCAATGTCCCTCTTCATGCCTTCCCACCAATACACATCCCTAAAGTCTCTATACATTTTGCTGGAACCGGGATGGATAGAATAAGAGGAATTATGGGCTTCATCCAGAATTCTCTCCCTTAAACCGTCAACACATGGCATACACAACCTACCTTGGTATCTAAGGGCCCCGTCTCCCCCTTGTGAGAAAAACTCTATTTTTCCCTCTTTCACCAAGGACTTCAATTCAAGCAAAGAGGAGTCTAGATCTTGTTTCCCTATCACCTCATCAACCAAAGAAGATGTAGAACCATCAACCACAATAGCACTATTACCCACATCAGTCAACCTCACCCCCAATCTAGCCAACCTATGCACCTCCGTAGCTATTTTCCTTTCACCACCATCCACATGAGCTAGGCTACCCATGGAAACCCGATTCAAAGCATCCGCCACATCATTTGTCTTACCCGGATGATAATGCACACTCATGTCATAGTCCTTAAGGAGTTCTAGCTACCTTCTTTGTCTCAGGTTAAGATATTTTTGTGTGAAGACATATTGAAGTCTCTTATGATTGGTGAAGACATCAACATGTACCCCATACAAATAATGTCACCAAATCTTTAATGAAAACACCACGGCGACTAATTCAATATCTTGGGTAGGGTAGATCTTTTCATGCACTTTGAGTTGCCTAGAAGCATAGGCTATGACCTTATCATTTTGCATTAGCACATGCCCAAACCAACTCTAGATGCATCACAATACACAACAAAACCCTCAAGCCTATCCGGTAGTGACAATATAGGAGCAGAAACAAGTCTATCTTTCAATGTTTGGAAGCTTTTCTCACATTCATCGGTCCACACAGTCTTCACATTCTTTTGAGTCAATTTTTTCACAGGGGAAGCAATAGAGGAGAACCCATCCACAAACCTTCTATAGTAACCCGCAAGGCCCGAGAAACTCCTAATATTCGATGGGGTCAATGGTCTAGGCCAATTCTTAATCACATCGATCTTCTTAGAATCCACTTTCATACCATCCCCTGACACCACATGACCCAAGAATGCAACCTCTTTCAACCAAAATTCACACTTGTCATACGTAGCGTACAATCTCTCCTCACTCACTCTTTGCAACACAACCCTCAAATAGCCCATATGCTCTTCCCTACTATGTGAATAGATAAAAATATCATAAATGAAAACTACAACATAGGAATCAAGGTACGGCTTGAAGACCCTATTCATTACGTCCATGAAGATGGTCGGTGCATTAGTCAATCCAAAGGACATCACCACAAATTTGTAGTCTGGAAAGCCGTCTTGGGAATATCCCACTCACTCACCCTCACTTGATGGTACCCTAACTGGAGATCAATCCTAGAAAACAATCTAGTCCCTTGCAATTAGTCAAACAAGCCATCAATTCTTGGAAGGGGATATCTATTTTTTATATTGACCCTATTGAGTTGTCGGTAGTCAATGCACATTCTAAGTGACCCATCTTTCTGCTTTACAAACAACACCAGTACACCCCAAGATGATTAGCTAAGTCTAATAAACCCTTTTTCTAACAAATCTTTCAATTGATCCTTTAACTCCTTTAACTCCGTCGGGGCCATACGGTAACAAGGAATGGTGATAGGTTGAGTGTCGGGAAGGAGATCTATGTCAAAATCTATCTCCCTTTTGGGAGGTACACTGGGAAGGTCATTTGGAAAAACATCAAGAAACTCATTTACAACCGAGACCGACTCAATAGAAGGGACTTTGGACTCCACATCATTGACCCTCACAAGATGATACAAACACCCCTTGGAAATCAACCTACAGGCTTTAATGCATGAGATGAGCCTACATTTACTACCACATCATGACTTTCCTATTCAAGGATGGGTTCATTTGGGAATTGAAACTTGGCCCTGTGAGTTCTATAATCAGTAGGAGCATAGTAGTCATGCAACCAATTCATACCAAGAATAATATCAAGATCAACCATATCTAATTTAACAAGATCACAAGGTAAGATTTTATGCAAGATGCAAACTGGACAATTTCTATACACCTTCCTAGAAATAATAGATGCACCAATAGGAGTAGAAACTTCATATGACTCATGCAACAACTCCGACTCAGCATGTAACTTCTTAGCAATAAAGGGGGTAACAAAGAAAAGGGTGGCACCCGTATCAATCAAAGCATATACATCAAGACCAAAGATTTTTAACATACTGGTAACAATATCCAAGACCTCACCAATCCCTTGCCTCCCATGTAGAGCATAAAACCGGTTGTTCCTTGGGGCATCACCTTGAGGACCACCCCTACCCAATAGGATAGCATTTGCACCCCAAACCTTGCCACAGTTTCTTGGACAATCTACTTTCTTGTGACCAAGCTCCCCACAACCATAGCATGCACTAGTGCCCTTCAAACATAGGCCATTGTGACTTTTCTCACATCTAGGACACAAATCAATAGGAGCAACCCCACCATTATCTTGAGGTCTAAGGAAGTCATTGGAAAACTCCCTATATGTAGCATGAGGAAGCCTTTGGCCTTGTGGAAGTCTAACACCCTTGTGGAACTTACCCTAAAAATAGGCCCTCTTAGCCTCATGGACCCTCCTTTTTCTTAACTCCTCTTCTTCTATTTGCTCGGTATATGTCATCAACTAAGACAAGTCCATGTCATCAATGAGCAAGGCAGACCAGCATTCTTCACTTACCAAGTAGGAAACGCGCATAATAAATTTATTCATCCTTGACCTAGAATCGGCCACCAAGTGAGGAGCATACTTTGAAAGTTGATTAAATTTGAGGGCATGTTCCCTCACACTTATACCACCTTGTTTTAAGTGCATAAACTCAACCAACTTTGCTTCCCTTAGCTCAAGAGAGAAGAACTAATTAAAGAAGGCCAATTCGAGTTCCTTCTAAAGTACCACATAGCGATTGCCTTTCTCACCCTTCCATTTATCATACAAAATTTTAGATACCCCCTTGAGTTGGTATGCCGCCAACTCTGCTTTCTCATTTGTCCCAACCCCCATTATAGACAAGATTTAGGAGACCTCATCGATAAAGTCTTATGGATCTTCATACACCTTTGACCCGTGGAAAACTAGAGGATTCAACCTCATGAAGTCTCTTACCCTAGTTTTCGGGGTATTAACATGAGGAGCTTGTGCCCCTTGTTGGACTAAGTTAGCCACCACTTGGGCAAGCATAGTAAGAGTATCCCAGAGCTCATCATTGGTAGGTTGCTCCTCGGGAATTTGGGCATGTCTTCCTCTAGTGTTTGGCGTGATCTAGAATAGCAAAGAACAATCATTAGGGGGCAAAACTATCACAACTCTATAGCACAACTTAGAACAAGAAGAAGAGAAACATTTCCTAAAATGCCTCATAGCCTCCTATTCATAGTCATGGCGTGCTTCACAAACATGAATAGGTATCTAATCGACGTGGTGTGTTGTACTCTGAGGATCTAACAACCTAGTGCTCTAATACCTAGTTTTTCATGACCCAATCTTAGGACCTAGACATGACATAACGAATGGTGAACCCGAAGGCACCCCAAACAAGCCTCTTAACTTTTCATAACATATAAAATACATTTAGAAAGGATCATTGGGGTTACGACAAAGCTTTGTAATATATCAACATCAAAAGAAAATGAATCATAGTCATATCATAAATACATAACTTCTCTACAAGTACCTCTACATACATAGATAGTGCGGGGGCAAAGACAAAGTAACCGGGCTCACTCTCATAGTGAAATAGAACATATGATAGTGTATCAATAGATAGATAAGAGGAAAACATAAACCAAAGTCCTTGAAAGAGAAAATTCACCAATAAGCTTAGAATAGTACCATCTAGCCACGTGGAGTAGGAGGATAATCAACTTGGGCACCAGTTCCTACATGGTGATATCCTGTAGGAATGAGTATAAATTAGTACAGTTGAATGTACTAAGTATATGGGATGCAATTCAACAAGACCATGATACTTAGTTGATGAGTATAAACCCCATGGGTTATGTAACCAGGGTAAAAGACCATGCAATTTTGGAGATGAAGTCATGCAAGAAAATCTGTTGTAAAACCATCTATCAACACCTTGCAACACCCCCAAGACAATCACATCAAAACCCCATATCAAATCCAACATTAGATCCAAGATTTAGATCTCAAAACATGCTAAAACAACCATACATTCATAAACTAAAATCACTGTGTAGTAAATTTCTCAATGTACATGACCCATATGTAAAATCAACTTTAAATCATGTAATATTAGTAAAAAGGAGGCTTAGGTACCATGGGTGGAAGGACCAAATGGTTCAACACCACATACCTTAGCTTGGGAGAAGTTCTTAGTGAAGGATGAAGATGGAGGCTTGAAGCTTGAAGACAATCCTTAGCTTTGGATGAGGGTTTTTGATCTTGAATTTGGGGAGTGAAAATATGGCTAAATGTTTGAGTGAGTGTTAGGAAATGTTTTTGGGGATATGAGGATGAAATTTGGCTAAGTATAGGTAAAAATACATTTCGCAAAACTTAGGCCCAACACTTAGAAAATTCTGGATGGACTAAGAAAAACTATGCAGAAAATACACTTCTCCATGTCGTGGAGAGGACGCGGAGGATCTTTGGAAATCGCACCTAGTGAAATTTCATAATTCGATTGCTTTTCTTTAAATTCGAGGTTAGACCCTTGTCACCCTAATTTGGACCCCCTGAATAAGAATATGAAGTCAGATTTTTGAAATAACCAATGGAGTTTTAGATATATGGAAAACAAGATTCTGAGCACTTCTGAGGCATGTTTTTAGGCACTTTTTGGGGTCGTTACAATTCCATAGCTATTCTACCGATAGAGGAGTGAATCCATCATTTTGTATGTTGCTTGAGACCATAATTGAGCATAGGGACACATGCATTGGTGACTTTAGGCAAATCTTATTTGGATATTGTTGATCATGCTCATTATATAGAGCAATTTTGTCTTTAAGCCTAGGATTGTAATGACAAACTTGATATGTATGAAGGTGAGTTCAGTGGATCATAATCAAGATTTAGGGGACAGAGTGACAGATTTCCAAGGAGATTTCCAAAGAGGCAATCTTGCCATCCATATCAAGCATCTTTGTAGGTTTATGAAGGTGGCCATTGGGATTCAGCTACTTCCAGTTAGGCTAGTTCTTCCTATCTTCCCAAGCATAGACAGGGCAACAGTGACACCACTACAATAGGAAAGACATGTTGGGTCATCCTTTTCCATAGGTTAGGGTTCAGGGCGTTCATGTCAAGTCAACATGGTCGAGATAGCAAGGTTCAAGCCGCTCAGGGTTGCTTTGAGTGTAGGGCACTTGATCACTAGCTCAGAGATTGTCCAAAGTGTCGGGCAGTGTACACAGCTCCATAAACAACTAGATAAGCTACTTTACCTAGCAGTAGAGGTAGAGAGCAGGATCAGGGTCATAAAGACGGACACTATCGGTATTGTGATGACTAGCGGAGCTCCTAGCAGGGTTCTAGGGACCCTATTAGAGGTGGTAGATCTAGTGGAAAAGGTGATGCCAGAGAAGAAGGTTGTCAAGGCTATTTTTATGCAATTCCAACGCGATTAGAGGTTGAGACCTCAGATGAAGCTATTACAAGTATGATTATTATGTGCTAGCAAATGACTTTAGCTTTATTTTATTTGGGTTCTACATTTTCATATTTGTCTGTGCACTTTGCCTCTCGCTTAGGTGTGAGTGCCGAGACTCTTTCATCTCGGGTCTATGTGTTGATCCTAATTGCAGATTTATTGGTGGTAGATTAGGTGTGAAGATCATGTATGGTTACCATTTAGGGGTTTGATACTTGAGTAGACTTGATATTGCTAGACATGTTGGAATTTGATGTTATTTTGGGTATGGGCTGGTTAGCTCTACATCATGTTGTACTAGATTGTTACACCAAGACCATTACCTTGGAGACATCTACGATGTCTCTAGTAGTGTGGCAAAGATCTGTCAGTCATGCCCTTACAAGTATTATTTCATATATTTAGACTCAGCAATTGATATCCACTAGTTGTTTAGACTATTTGGCCCATGCTTGTGATATGACAGCTGATACTCCTACCATAGAGTCAATGCCCGTGGTTTGTGAGTTTTCTGATATAGGGTTGCCACTAGAGAGAGATGTCAATTTTTCTATATAGGTTGAGTCGAGCACTAAGCCCATATTTATTCCACCATATCGAATGGCTCATACGGAGCTTAAAGAACTCAACACTAAGCTTTAGATTTGTTATACTTGGGTTTTATTAGATCGAGTGTTCTCTCTAGGGAGACCCTACTCTGTTCATGAAGAAGAAGGACGAGACTCTTTACACATGCTTTGATCACACATAACTGAACATGGTGATGGAAAAGAACTATTATCCTCTGCCTTTTATTAATGATTCGATTGACCAGTGATAAGGGCAGCGGTACTTTCTAAGATTGATTTGAGGCCAGGCAATCACTATTTGAGGATTCAAGTAGGAGATATTTCGAAGTCTACATTTCAGAATCCTTATAGCCATTGTGAGTTTCTGGTCATGCCTTTTGGGCTGACTAATTCCCCTGCAATATTTATGGACCTGATTACCCGAGTGTTCTTGCCGTACATAGATTCTTCCATTGCAGTCTTCATTGATGATATTCTAATATATTCAAAGATCTGAGAGTAGCATGTTTAGTATCTCCAAATTATGCTAATACACTTAGGAACCACAAGTTGTATGCTAAATTTTCTAAGTGTGAGTTATGGCTTGAGTCTGCGAATTTCATAAGGCACATAGTGTCACAAGAGTATAGCATGATAGATCCGACAAAGGTTGAGGTGATTCATGGTTGGCCTAGGCCTACTTCTGTGACAGAGGATAGGATCTTTGTTGGGTTAGCAGGGTATTATATATGGTTCATTGAGGAGTTCTCCACTATGTCCGCTTTGTTGACTAATTTGACTCGCCAGTGTGTGCCTTTGTTTGGTCTGAGGAGTGTGAGGCTAGCTTTGTAAGATTGAAAGAATTGTTGACTATTGCCCGTGTTTTAACACTCCCAGTCGAGGGTGAGAACTTTATTGTGTGTTGTGATGCATCCTGATGTGCTATCAAAATACAATACTTTTGATACCTAAAATATGGAACATTGTTTGTTGTCAAAGCGATGTTAGTCGATTTGATGTGTTTTTATATTTATTTTGTAGATTACAGGATTTGGCATAATTTTGGCCGAGTTCTGCAAGGGTTCGGTTTTTGAGCACTTACGGACTACTTTATGAGCCATGGTTACTTCCACGAACCACAGAGAGGTTTTGTAGGTGAGATCAAGTGAAGGGCCCAGTTTCAGATATTGCATCACGAACTGTTAAATGTATCATAGAAGTTTCCATGAGTTGTGGATTGGTTTTATGCCTGGTGGATCAGCATATGAAAAGTTTATGAAGAGCTGTTAGATGAAACCTTATACAGGTCGTAGGTCTGAACACAACCTGTAGGAAGGTCTCATAGGTTGGAAGTCAATTTTTGGAAAATCCATAGTACGAAGCCTAGCTATAGGCCAAAGATCTTTATATGGCCCATAACTCAGTCCATAGAAGTTGTTGAATCCAATTTCCTCTTCCATTATGGATTTGTGTTTTAAATATTATAAATAGGTTTTTAGGTCTTTTAAAGAGGAGACGCAGGAGAGACGTTGTGAAACACTTATAGGACTTCATCTTTTGTGATTTTTACATTGAAAACATTATATTGTGATTTCTTTTGGAGAAGTTTGGATTTCTTCTTCTTAATATCTACATTGGGAGTGTTCAATTATGCTATTCTATACCATGATTCTTTCATCTACAATGACTAGACATAGTTAAATCGACAACTAGGATTATGGAAACTATGGAGAAATAATAAGGTAAAACGAGATAATTCGTAATTCTTAGAAGGTGTGCATGCATCTATTAATTAATTCTCTTTGTTATGAATGCTTTTTAATGGTGGCCAACATTAGAACCCGCCTAATTCTTATTGACTTGATCAAGGTAGTAATGAATAGATAAAGAGATTAATTAACAGGATTCGATGTGATCCCTCTCATCTAATCAATCGAACTGGTTCAAGGGAAGGTTGTGTTGAAACAAAATGTAAGGGTTAGTAATGTCACACTGCGGGGATGGATCAATCATGAAGTGAATTTACCTCTCGCTTGAATCAAAGTATTTCATAAACTTAACTTAGCGTTCCAAAAGCTACACACTAAAATAATTATGATAATCTAGTGATACAAAGTTATGAATTTGTGGAGAACATAATACCATAGTTACTTTTCTCACTGGTTTCAAAACACTTGATTCTATTTTGGGTTTATTTCTTGCAATTACGAACCCCCCTGCAGGAGAGAAATAGGTTAATTTATTCGTCTTGCTCGTAACTATTCTAGGTCTAGACCATATTCCTTGTGGGTTTGACCCTAACCTTTGTTAAGTTATATATTTGACAACGACTGCTTAAACCTTCGAAAAGGAGGAGTAATTTGGCAAACATCAAAATTTTGGCGCCGATGTTGGGAAATATGGCTTTTAAAACTTGTTTAATTTGAGTAATTCGTGAATTAGACCTTATTTCCCTCATTTTATGTTTATTGTTGTTTTTGTTTTTTTAGTGCATGTAGGTGTAGTTTATCTACAACATTCATAGTCGAGGCAATCTCTTGACTCCGTTTGACCCTGAGATCCAGAAGACACTGAGAAGAATGGCCAAAAATAATGCAAACAGCTCTACAAACGATACCATGAATGCAGCACTAAATCAAAACAATAATAATATCCCACCACCACTTGAGGATGTGAATCCATCACCACAAAATTTTCAAGCCATAGCTAACACATGGAATCAATACAGTTGACCTTATGGCAATGGATATCACCTGAGCTATTATGTAACCTTCATTATCAAATGCTATAAAATTTGTTGTTTCAAGTGTGTTACTTCAAATGCTGCAAAACAGAGAGTTTTTTATAGGCTTTCCATTGGAGGATCCATAAAACCATCTACACAACATTGTCTTCATCTACAAGAGTATGATGGGGTGTCAGACTTTGTCCATGGATGCCTTTGAACTCCTTGTCTTCCTATTGTCTCTAAGAGGCGAAGTAACAATATGGTTATCTAAGCTCCTATACAGTTCAATCACCATTTGGGCAAAAATGTTGAAGGCATTTTTGGAGAAGTTCTTTCCTTAGTCGAAGAAGCTGAAGTCAGAGTATCATATCAACAACTTTGATCAATTTCCAGGTTATTCGATCAACACTATGTGGGAGAGGTTCACAAAGTGCCTAAATTGTGTCCCTAATCATAAGATCGTTGATGGTGCATCGGTGGATATCCTCTATCAATCCTTAGATGAAAATAGTGAAGTATTGCTGACACTATCATGGGACATTCATTTTTAGATTGTATATTTCCAGTTATAACCAAGTACTTGGAAAAAGTGGTCAAGATGAATCATGCATGGTAAATGAGAGACAAGTCAATGAATAAGAGCTCTTTCTCATTTCATATTAATTCTAAGAAGGAAAAAATAAATAAAGATATGATGCAATAGCTAGCTCGGATAAGTACTAATATATGGTTTTTGATGAAGAAAAGCTAGGAGCATGTGAATGTAGTTAATCATCAACCTCCATGAATATATGAGGAGCCTTACTATGAGGAGGATACTTGCTTTGTCATTGATTATATGATGGGAGTCTGGACTAATGCCCAAGGGTCCAACCAGGACTATTGGTGCCAAGATCAAGGAAACCATAGTCAGAACTTCAATAGGGATGACACTTTCAGAGATAATAATCGAGAAGGCTACAATGACAAGAATAAGGGCCCATAAAAGATGTTGATTAGGGATGCAAGGATGGTTATAGGAATGATCTATATGTGCCACCATACAATCAAGAATCTGGTACTGGTAACTCTCAATTTGAGAAGATGTTCGATCGACTGTTGAAGAAGGATGACGGTTAGGATGACACCTTGAAGGGGAAGCAATCTGTCTTTTCTAACATTATTCAGAAAGTCAAGTCTCATTATGTTGCTATTATGAAGCTGGACCAATAGTTTGGTCAGATGTTGACTCAATTGAACCAGCGTCACAAAGGTACATTGCCCAGCAACATAGTGCAGAATCCAAAGAATGAGGGATAGTATAAGTGCAGTGATGACACATGGCTGCAACCAGACCATTGACCCACCAACGCCAGTTGATGATGACGAGGTTTGTGGGGAGATGGTTGAGAGCAAGGATATAAAGACTAGAGATGCTAGCACCATTGATAGGGTGAGTGATGCAGTAACAATGCCACAGAAGTTGAAACCTATACTAAGACCCTCTAATTTTCCTCAATGCCTTAATAAAAAAAAAGGGTGAAGGTAAATTCCAACACTTCATCTCTATGTTGAAGCAAATTTCCATCAATATTCCTCTCATTGAGGCATTGGAGAGGATGCCCCGGTATGCAAAATTCATGAAGGACATGGTGATGAAAAAGAGGACTGTGAGCCAAGAGCTTTCCCAAGATCTTCAGCATTGCAGTGTAAGGAAAAAGGTACTTAGTGAATACAAGGGAAGATCCCGGAGTATTCACCATACCCTACACCATTGGAGATGTCGAATTTGCAAAGTCATTATTTGATTTAGGCGCCAAGATCTTTAATGCCTCTTGTAGTATTCAAAAAGTAAGGGTAAGGAGCCCCTACTCCAACAAAGATATGGTTGTTGATGGCTAACAAGATGGTGAATAAGCCTGTGGGGATTTGCATGATATCCTTCTCAAAGTGAAAATGTTCATATTCCCTGCAATTTTTGTAATCTTGGATTGCAAAGTTGACTTAAAAGTCACAATCATCTTGAGAAGGACTTTCCTATCCACTTGGCGAGCACTGGTGGATATGGAATCAGTCAATCTTAAGTTTTGATGGAATGAAGAAGAATGAGACCCAATGATTTGAAGATAGAAGTTTGGACACTTGGTAAAGTCTAAATTATCAAGTTCTCCAAGTCATGTTGTGACAATAATCAGGCACTACTTGGGAGGCAAACCAATATATCAAATGTACCATTTGTGTTTTGTTTTATTTGTAGCTTTCTGGACTTATAGGTAGTTTAATTTTTGTGTTTTGGTTGTAATTTTGGACTTTAGGATTGGTGGCATATAGGGTAACAGTTTTTCTATGAAGGATATGTAGGAACAAGGCTAAGTCAGCAAACATTGCTGAAAAGAGAGAAAAATGGTTCTACGACTAGTTCTATGAGCCATAGTTCACAGCATGACTCCTACACTTACTAGTAGAACACTTCCAGTAGGCAATGTTTTATGCACTTTAGTCCACAACCCAACTTTATGGCTCATAGATAAAATTACGGGTAGTAAGTGTGGCTCATGGACCCCAAGTAAGATTTCTAAAACCTGCTATGTGATTAGGGTCTTCTATGATCTAATCTACTAGTTGATGTCCACGTACGACTCTTAGATGGATTCATGATGTCAATCTCCCAAATTAGGGTTCAACTATACTATGAATCCATGACCTATGAGCCATAGAATCTCTTACAGCCCGTAGTCGGGGTTTCAAAGGCCCTGCACCCAATTCTTACCTAACTCGATCAATGATTTAAAAGAGGGGTAAAATCATTTGCCCCTTGTTCTTGCCAAAATTTCCCAAAATAACCAAACCCTTCCTTCTTCCCCAAGTTTCTGACCACTATCGCGGTCAACTCTACTTTTTTCAGCCAACTTTTGACAACTTTCCGGCCACCTAGGAATTTTTTGCTCTCGGCTTCCTCTTGTAATTTCTCAACTTCTTCATCGATTCTAGTATGTTTTATATTTGATTTTTATATGTCATCGGAATTTGTGTCAATAGTTGACTAATTTTTGGGAATGGTATTCCAAGGTTGAAGTGTTAATTATTCGTGTTTCCCATTCATGAGAAAGAAAGCATGCTTGAAAATAATTGTCTAGTTGCCTTTGAAATTGAACCTTGTGTGTGCCAAAAAATGTATCTAATACAATTGGTCATCAAGTGTTTGTATGTCGATTCTTGAAATCATGTTGCCACTAGTAATCGGAAGTAAATTGAACTATTTGATTAAAAATTTGCATGTGAATGCGTGTATGTGAATGATAGCACGAACATTAGTTGTCAGTGGTGGTCGGAATGTTATGTGTGTAACACCCCACATCTTACCATACTAATACTATACAAATGAAATATGACGCGATTTGGTTAAACTAGCGCTAATTTTTAGAAGTGTTTGAATCTCGTGTTAATAGGCTATATGTGCGTCTAACGCTTAAGATGGTTGGGTGTATACATGTTTTCTGTAGAAGTGAGGAGATTACGGCCTTAAAATGAAGTGAGATAATTGAGGTGCTTGTAGGACTTAGGAAGCAAGTAGGTGAGTCAGCTACTTGCTTAACTTAAATTGCTAACTAAACAGAGACGACAAGACTCGGCGTCGAAATTGTCAAAGTCCGAGTATAAATAAAATTCATGTTAAGGGTGTAACTTTGGGCCATGATTTAACATCCCATATGGAATATATTTACATCCCAAGGATGATAGTAAGAAAGGCCCAAAGACATCATAAACTCTTGGATACTTTGGGCCCAAAACTAAAATAAGAAAAGTTGGCAGAATAGGGAGCCCAAGTCCATCAACTTGGAGACCCATTTTGGCCCAAGTTTAATGGACAAGCTATTGGATAATCATATTATTAATGTGTAGTGTAGGATAGTCAAAATACCAAGAGAAGTTTGGCCAAAGTAGTAGCATAAAGAGGGGTCATAAGCAGCAAATATCCATTCACTTTTAACTTGGAAAATTTCAGCTTTCTCCCAACTTTATTGTTCTTCTTTCTTCACCTTGCAAAGTAGCTAAATTACTCTCCTAGGGTTCTGGGAGAAGCCTTACTCCTTGAAGTAAGTGGTAAGTAAGTTTACACATGTGTTTAGTATAGTTTTCTTATGAAAAACAAGAAGTATATGCTAGTATGTTGGTGCTGGAATTTCTGGACAGATTGTATACTAGGGATTCTTGTGTACTTTTCTTGTTAATTAATAAGTCTTTCTCTTATTGGATGGCTTTATTATGTATTAGTACTTAATTATGCAAAAAATATTGGTTTTACAGTAGTGTAAAAAGACTGATTAACTACTTTTACAGTCCACAAAAACGAGTCATTATATGATATCGCAATTATGTGCTTGGCATGAACTTGTGGACTGTTGGAGAGCAAGATGTTGCTTCTTGTCCTTAATAACTGATTTGTGGCAGTTCTGAAACTGGTTCATAGCTGGTAGTATGTATAAATGTTGCTAGAACAATTAGGTTAAGGTTGGAACCAATTTGGAATTGTTAAGGTCGAAAAGTAGCGAGGAAAGGTAACGTTATGTTGTCCGTTTTTGGCTTGTGTGGAATTGTGATGTGTTGTGCTTTGTATGCTGTTGTAAGGCTTTTATGGACTTAAAATAGGCTGTACATGATATGTACATACTAATATGTATTAGAAAATACGATTAGAGGCGGAAAGGTTAAAGGAATGCGCCCGAGTTTATAAACACCCGCTTGCTGCCCATGTATTGTTTTCTTATGTGATTGGGA